>JAQFVV010006430.1:1420587-1715581 GCA_028023455.1 Epiperipatus broadwayi
TTGTAATAAATATAATTAGATAATATTTGAGTAATATCTAGAACAATAATCTTTTATTTCTGGGACTCTAAGTGCTCATTTAAAATGTGTTTTTTTTTTCATATGTCAAATGCATTGACCGAGAAGTGAACCCAAACCAGCTGTTTGGAAGACAGCTATGCTAACCACTAAGCCACCAACTTTTTGTGCAGTAGCTTTATTAAGTAAGATAAAAAATAAAACAGTGTAAATAAATATTTTGAAATATATAAAATAATCTGGTAGTTTGTGAAGAAGTAAATGACAGAAATAGAAAGATTAGAGAGGTTTGTTTATTGGATGAAATGAACATGTGATGAATAAGACAGCCAATAGTATTCAAATAAGCAAGTAATAATTTTGCTTAAATTTTTAATCAGTAAAATGGAATTCTTTATGACCAGGATTATGATTTATATTTTATCCTCTAATTTTCATTTTATTTACAAGAATGGTGAAGTTCAGTCTATTATAAAAAAATAAAAACAAGTTAAATAATACAAAATAACATGAAAGTGTATAAGTTTAATAAAACATATTTAATGAGTGCAAGTTAAAAACCCCAGAATTGGACAATAAGTACTCTATTAAAAACTATATTGTTTGGTAGTATTCAGTTTTATATTTGTCTGAAGGTTTGTGATGATGGTATGTTATTAGATGTGATATGTTGGACTATTTCCATCATCTATGAGTGAACGTTGAGTGTATTGACAGAATAGCTCAGTTGGTTAGAGTGTTTGCCTTAAATTCAATATTCAAAAATCTAAAGGTGTGAGTTCAGCTTCTAAGTGAATATTTTCATTATGCATATAGGCCAGCTACACCTGAAGAAGAGTGGAGAATAATACTACTCGAAATGTTGTGTAATTACTAACATGTGTTGTCTATTTGTGTGTTATTACTTAACAAGTTGTGTGTATTTGTAAAGTTTAAATAAAATTTAAAATTTTCTATGCATTCAACATTCACTCATAGATGATGGAAATAGCCCAACATATCACATCTATTTAGTTTTATACTTTGTGACAATTTTAATTGTTGCAATTTTAATTGTTGCAATTTTAATTGTTGCAATTTTAATTGTTGCAGTTGAATGATTTATAATCTAGCTACTACTGATTTTGCTACTTTATAATAGATGTTACTGAATTAAAAAACTTTTTACTCATGATTTACCATGTATACAATCTTGATGAGTTGGGTATATGTGCATGCAGGTCAAATTAAAAAACAACAACATTATTATTCGTAGCAAAGAAAAGTCTTAAATTATTTAAGAAATGTAAATGGAGAATATTTATCATATTATTTATTGGTTAATAATGATTTACATAAGTTCAATAACATTGAAAACTTTAGTACAAAATATTTTGAGCAAATGTTATAACGATATGCAAAAATATAAATGAGATACACTTAAAATCTGAATAAAATTCACAATTTTTGTCTAGTGCACTTTCAGCTAAGTTATATTAGCCATAGTCATGGCAACTGACAGAGGAAGATTCTGGCTTTATTAAAGAAACACAAATTTGTAATTAGCATAATTGAATATCTAATTATTTCCTTAAGTAGGTCATTATTTAGAGAGGTGGACACAGGAGTCTTTCTTTTCTATCTTTCATGATGTGTCAGGCCTCTTTCAGTTTATGCTTGGTGTTGTTGCACTCTAGGTATCTGATGATTCAAACATCATAGTGAATATTTATCATCTTTCTTATATTCCTCAAATTAGTAATTGCCTTCACAGGATGTCTGAATTGAAACATTATTTAAAATCACAGGATTGTTTGTAAAAAAGGTATTTGTGTTTAGAATAAACCTGTTGCTCCAAAATTGTGCACAAATTAGACCACAAATTAATACTGGAATAGCCATGATAGTTAGTTACAATAAGTTTTTCTTAACTGAAAAAAGCAGATTTATTAATAAATTTCTGTTATTAATTATAAAATATAATAAATGTCAGAGGCTGAAATAAAAATATGGTTATCACTGTAATCATATCAGAAAGAAAAGGAATCAAAAGGACATTCTGTATTGATTGTTGTTTAGATGTATTTTGATTGCCATTGCTTTGTTTTTCTGTAGCTTAGCATATTATTAGTGATTATTTTTATGTAGCTCTGTGATTTTGGCTACAATGTTTTTTGCAATTTCCAATTTTCACTCAGGTTCCATTTTAGTCTACAATTAAGTTTAGAATGTAATATTTTCATTAATTAATTTTCCCATTATCCTTATAAATGATCATTAGAAATCACTAAATAATTAAGTAATGTTGGTTTTCTACATTCTAGACCATGGATTAGCAACAGTGTCACTTCTTTAAACTCAGATAGGCCCAATGTTGTTTTTCATATGCACTTTAAAGGATGTATCAGATATTTGTTATCACTTCATTATAATTTTATCTCTTTCTTTCCTAGATTCTGTTAATAATAAAGAAGTAATGAGACAGTCAATAGTGATTTTATTCAATTCCTGAATCTATATATATATTGTAACGATATATAAATATGCCGTTACATTCATTTAAAATAAAAACTAAGTTCGCAAATAAAAATAAATTTATTAAAAATCTAAAAGCTAAAAAAAATTAAAGAATTGTAAACATCACCCGTATATATATATTTGCACAGATGCAAAACTTTAAAAATATTTTTTTTTTTAATAAATAAAAGTATTTGAACGTACTTTGTTATAAAAAAGTACAAGTTTTAAGATAAAATATTTTTGTAAATGGAAATGATTGTTTTATAAAGTAATTGAAAAGCAAGATAGCCCTTGGGCTCTTGTATAATTAAAAAGTCTGATGAAAGATAGATAAAAAAATAAAGAATTAGCTTGTCCAATATAGAAGCAGAAAATAAAGGCCCGGACCATAATGAAAAAATGGAACAGTGACGTTTTTGTTCGTAGAATCCATAGGAGAATTATAAAAGGAAAACAATTCAAATTAAGACAGTTTCCTGACAGTTCCAACTTGATTTTGTGAGAAGAACGATAAGACGCACTTGTCGTTCTCTCTCACTTATTTTAAAAATGAAATGACTGTGATACCAGAATGGAACCAGCTAAGGCTACCTCCAGAATATCAGACCGGTCTTCCATGAAATTCTTCATGGGAATTGACAACAGGAAATGTGAGCTCTTCTACTGTAAGGTGTAAACGGAAAAATTTGACTACAAATAATTAAGAACTTTAAAGATTTAACAAGCTAAGCATAATTTTTTTTTTAAATGAACGTTTATCGGACTTAAAGTTTCCAAATCAATTATTGATGTTTAAATTTTACATAGTTAAGTTCGCTAAAATCATTTCCATTTTTATTTCTTATTAATATTTTTGTATAAATTGTTTAAATGCATGAAATTTAAGTTGGGTATGGACGTTGCATGGATTTGTTAGCAGTTAATTATGTTGTGGTTTCCATATTCGATTAGAATATATAGGTCATCAATGTCAATGCGGCATCTTATGATGAATGCCATTGGGTTTCTTGTATTCCCTCTGCAATTGACATTATCGATGACTTTGTATTTTGATCGGTTATGTTTATTTTGAAATGTTTTTGACCATGGAATCTATGCAGCCGATCTATACTCAACATTATAAAACAAATTTTATAAAATTCATCTGTGCGAACATATCTAAATGTTAAATTTAAGTTGGGCATGAATGGCTATATAGATTTGTAAAGTTATATTAAGGGGGGGTAATCTTAGGTTATTCGTTTCGTAGTTGAATTAAGTTAATGGATTGGATATATCAGTGTAATTAGTAGATGTAGTATGAGGTTCGCTACATGCAGAATCATTGTATATGCCGCACAACCCTTTTGCCTATGGATGGGATTTTAAGTTGGCAAAAAGGACTGCAGTCCCTTCCTATGGAGTTTTTTGTTTATTGTTCTACTCACCAACAGATGTAGCATTCCTGTTTGGTTGAGAGACAATGTCTTCTCTAACTCTACTTACTGTTCAGATGTACATTCCTGACAGTATAGTATATTTAGTGCTGTTGTATTTTCATGCTACTTTGAATACATCGATATATCAGATGATTGATGTTGGTTTGGCTGCGAACTTTTGGCCTAAGGTTAAATAAGGGATAGAATATTTTCTTTTCAAATGCGGATCTATGTAGTCTATTCATACTCAACAATCTTAATAAAAATATTAAATTCATTCATACTTAACAATCTTAAAATAATAATTTAAATTAAAAATTAATATTAAAATCTAAATAATAAATGTTATTCCTCAAATTTAAAATGATTATATATGTGCATAAATAAATATTGTTTGTGTATTAATTACTGGCAGTGGCTTTTATTTTTTTTATATTTAAGATATAAATTAAAGATATAGATTATTATCTTTGCATCTCCACTGAGCTAGTGACAGTGGGCTAACAGTCTAAATATAAAATAAAGTGGGATCTTAACAGTGCATATCTGCCTACTATATACATTTTTCTAGGTTCAAATGCCTAGATGGCGCCCTTATAGTGCAGATGCGGTAAGATTCAATCTTCACTTTCATTTGGATCGTTATATATATATATATATATATATATAGAGAGAGAGAGAGTAATGATCAAACTAAGCATGTGTTAATGAGTTACTTTTTCTCTATTTATTTACAGGATTCAAACTCAGACTTTCACACAATCCACTACTCTCAGTGCCATCTCATATTGATGACCCACCTGATCACACACATGTTGAACAATAGTGGGTCATGTTAAAGTCTGAGTTTGAATCCTGCATATATGTACAATGTATCTATTTATTTACATAATTTATACTTTCCAACCTGACTTTGACTATCAGGAAATAAACCAACATGTATATTTAAAACATATTATATTTCACTGAATAACAGTGACTATCAAATATAATCCCTATTTGTAATCCCAGGTTAAATCAGGAAGAAGACATGCTACTTCTGATGAATGAAGATAGATCATACAATATTAGTTTAAAAAAATTAATAAATTTGATAACAATAATTTGGTTACAAAATATAGTTATTAACTAATATACATTTTACTTTAATAAAGTTTTTTTTTAATTTTTATGCATTATTGTCTTATTCCATATGTGCACAAAAAGACAATTATTACATATATATGTCCAAATTTCAATCTTCATTTTTATAGTAGAGTACAATTTGAAATATCATACGTGGAGCCCAATTGTAAATATAGGGGATTTGATATCAGACATCCAAACCACTTCAACCATCAACACTATCTCATACTACTGATACACATGACCACACATGCAGAAAAATAAATAATCACCAGTATACATATTTTGTGCTGAACCAGCACTCATCAGTTAGTCCAGATTATCATCTCTCATACATATATACAATTAGAGCTCAGTTTATATTAAGACAGCAAATCCTTATACTTCAATGGACAGGTTCAATCTACTCCAACCTCCAACTCTTCAACCATTCATACCATTGAAAATCTGATGATAGAAATTCCCAAATCCCATGCTGATGCCAATATTGTTATCATGCTCGTGTTGACCTCAAGTCACTCTGATCTCTCATGTATAGGAAAGTATCCATTTAAATACAATATTGGCATCAGCATGAGATTTGGGAAATCTATCATCAGATTTTCCAAATGGCTGAAGAGTTGGAGATTGGAGTAGATTGAAGTCTGTCCATTGAATTATAAGAATTTGCTATCTTAATATAAACTGAGCACTAATTGTATATATGTATGAGAGATGATAATCTGGACCAAATGATGAGTGCTGGTTCAGCACAATATATATATATATTGGTGATTATTTATCTTTTCTGCATGTGGGTGGTCATGTGTATCAGTAAGTCTGAGTTCAAATCCCCTATATTTATAATAGAGTACATTAAAAACCCAACTTCTGCAACTTAAAACAAACTCTACTATCTGAGAATCCATAAAACATTTCTTTGACTCATATGCTTTATATATATATATATATATATTGTAATGGAAACTATAGTTAGGTATATTTACAATATATATATATATATATATGGAATAGATACCAAAACTATCTTTATATAATAAATAATTATAAGGAGTGGCCGTTTGGTCCTAATCTTTAATTCAATAAAACATAACTGTTATCTTTATATAATAATCACTATAAAGATTGCCCTTTTTAGATCCTAATCTTATTCAATATAACTACAACTTATACAGGGATAACTCATTCTGAGACTGATCTTTAATTTTTTAAAACTAGATATGAATATAGTCTACGATATGGGATTAAAATTCAATACAAATATATTCTACCATGTGGGATTAAAATTAGATATGAATATATTCTACCATATGGGATTAAAATTAAATACAATTATATTCTACCATATGGAATTAAAATTAGATACAAATATATTCTACCATATGGGATTAAAATTAGATATGAATATATTTTACCATATGGGATTAAAATTAGATACGAATATATTCTATCATATGGGATTAAAATTAGATACCAATATATTCTACCATAAAATTAGATACAAATATTCTACCATATATATATATATATATTGTAAAGGTATATAATATGTCGTTACATTAATTTAAAATTAGAATAAACACTTTTTTAAGTTCGTAAAAAAAAAACTAAAAGCTAAAATTAAAAAGAGTTGTTCAATGTATGTATATATATTCACACAGATGCAAAACTTTAAAAGTATTATTTACTTTATTAAAAATAAAATAAAAAAAGGATTTGAACATACTTTTTTTTATAAAAAAAAGTACAAGATCTAAAGATAAAATATTTTTGTTAAAATATTCCTGTGTAATCTCAATAAATGGAAATGATTGTTTTATAAATGAAATGAAAAGCAAATTAGGCTCAGACCATAATGAAAATTTGGAACAGGACACCATTGTTCAGTGAATTCGGACGATCGGTATAAAAGGAAAAATGTTGAAATTAAGAACAGTTCCAGCTTGATTGTTTTTGAGAGGCATGATAAGACACACTTATCACCCTCTCTCACTTATTTAAAAATTAAAGGACTGTAATACCAGGATTGAACCAGCTAAGGCCACCTCCAGAACAACAGACCGGTCTTCCAATAAAGATGGGATTCTTCTACTGTAAGATATGAACTATAAATTTAAAAGTAATTAAGAACTTTCATCAAGATTTGACAAGCTTTTAATATTCAGCCAATCTAAATTTTAAAATGAACTTTTATCTGACTTTTATGTTTTTAAATTAATTATTAATGTTTAATTTTTATACATTTGAGTTTGCTAAAAATCATTTCCATTTTTTTTATTAATATTTATTGTATAAATTATTTAAATGCATTAAATTTAAGTTGGGTATAGATGCTTGCATAGATTCATTAACATTTAATTATGTTTTTATTTTCATATTTGATTAAAATATATAGACATTTGGTAAATAATGGTACCTTATGTTGAGTATTTAAAATGTATTTATTCGGATGACTTTTAAATTATTGGTGTCAATGCGGCATCTTATGATGAATGCCATTGGGTTTCTTGTAAATTTTCCTCTGCAATTCCATCAATGACTTTATATTTTGATCATTTATGTTTATTTTGAAACATTTTTAACTGTGTAATCTAGGTAGCCAATCTATACTCAACATTAAAAAACAAACTTTTATAAAATTCATCTGTGGGAAATTACTTAAATGTTAAATTTAAGTCAGGCATGAATGGTTATATAGATTTGTAAAGTTATATTAATTAATTAAGGGAGGGTTAATCTTAGATTATTTGTTGTGTAGTTAGATTGGGTCAATGGATTGGATTTATTGGTGTAATTAGTAAATGTAGTATGAGGTCCACTATGTGCAGGATCGCCATTATATGCTGTACACACCCTTTTAGCCTATGGAATGGGATAGTAAGATGGAAAACACAGTCCCTTCCTATTGAGTTTTTTTTATTGCTCTTCTTGTCAGACAGATGTAGTATTCCTGTCTGGATGAGAGTCAATGTCTTTTTAACCATGCTGTTCAAATGCACATTCCTGACATTATGGTATTTGTGCTGTCGTATTCATACTGCATTGAATACATCAATGTATTCAATGTCATACAAAGTTAGAATTATTTCAAGTACTTGAAAAGCATATTTATTCATTTTTTTAAAAAAAAATTATGTTATCATGCTGCTCCATTATGAGTTAGGGTATGGAAGACTGTCATATTTTATGTCACTGCACATGATCAAGACATGTTAGCATCTTAACATGTTTACATTAAATAGTTAAAGTATAGTACTAAGTAACACACTTAATGATTTAGAAATAATTCTTTAGGTAGCTTGGGGAGAGAATGGAACACCCACCCCATTTTCAATGGAACATATTACATATTTAAACATTAATAAATCTGTTATTAGCAAAAAATTCTGTGATTTTATTATTAATAATGCTATCTAAGTTTACTATAATAAAAATATACATGTATTTATGTATTTTTAAATACTGATAAGGCAGAATAATATAGCTTTAAAGTAAACTTTACTGGTATCACTTAAAATGTAATTGCTAGATTGACGATTAGTACATGTTTATAGAATAACATTTGTTATATTTTCTAAAAATGTAAATATAATTTTTAATTCAGTTTTATGCATAACAAAACAACTCCTATTAGTACATATTGGTTATATATTTGAAAATTAAATAATTTTTACAAAAGTAGTAAATGTGCGAAAATAAATTTTCAGTTTATGACTTTGATCTTGCAACTGTAATGTTGTTAATATTGGGACTGGTTTCCAAATAGCAGTGTATCTTTAGTTATGCTAAGACCTAGTCTGATTTCGATTTTAATATATTTGTTTAAAAACAGTGAACGATGTTTCAATGTAGAATTAAAAATGAAATGACAATTCAAAAAACAGATGATAAAAACAATGAAGAAAATTAGTCTAATATTTAGAATAGTATCCTACGTATACATTAATTAATATAATTAGGGAAGAGTCTTGGAAACAAGTAATGGTACACTGTACATAAAAAATTTTAAATATAAAATGCGTTGGTGGCCTAGATGTTAGCACAGCTGCCTTACAAGCAGTTGTACCTGGGTTCGCATCCCGGCCAACGCTTTGACCCATAAATATATATATATATAATGTTTCTATCCGTTCTTCTTCTCTTCTACATCAATAACAGATGACATTAATGTTTGTACTAATCATTAATAAATAGAACTCTTAAATTTCAGTTCTAAATACTAATGCTTAATTTTTTTTTTATAATATAATGATTACTGAAAGTGAGCATGGATTTAGTTATAATTATTTTTAAGACAGGATACTGACTACTGTGCTGCAAAAGAAATATATATTTAAAATAATAAAAATTTAAAAAGAGTCCTTTATATATTTTTATAAATAATTTTTTAGCTATTGTGTAATTAATCTCAGCATCAATTAAAAACAGGCTGAAACAAAAGTGATTTCCTTTTAATAGTATCCAAGTTTTTATATAAGTCATTAAATAAACAATAATACTTACATGTATAAAGACTAATTGTAATATTTTTTTAACGCATTCAGATTTAATTTGCGCTTTCCTATATAGAACTATGGTTTTTAAATAGATTTGCGCAGGGTTATAAAGTAACGAGACAAACTACCAATTAAAACTGGAATTGTAAACCTAATAATAATATTTCTCTGATCCAACTTGCAATAGAAATAAAACAGATTTTACTTTGTTACTCTAGATGTTGTAAGATTTGTCAATCACATACAAGTACTTTATATATGTAAAAATGTTCTAGTTTGCCTGGTTGTATCATAGATAAATTTATCTAAAAAATACAGAGGCAAATCAAATTAAAATAATATATATTTAAAATGTCTGTAGAAATGTGATTAATTTTTATGCATAAATTTTTAAAGTAGTTTGTTTACTTGTAAAAATATATAGGAAGTTGTAATATTTCTAATTTTCATCCATAATAGACAGTTATTGTCTTATCCGCAACTCTGATCAAATTTAGGGTAATAAATTAAAAATAGTTTCATTTTTTGCTTTACCCTTCATAATGTTTGACGACTTTTCCCCTGACGTTTAGAAATTGCATGGTATTTTAAAGAAATATGGCATTTAATAAAATAAATAATTTATTATAAAAAATAAAAATATTTTATACAGATATGCATATACCATTATAAATATTATTTATGCATTTAAAAGGAAAAAATAACGATTTAAAATTTTATGAGTAATAAAAATTAAAAAAAAAAGTGTGAATAAAGTAAGATTATTTATTAACTGCATATTATCTTAAATTATGTATAGGTCTCTTAAAAACTCATTTTATTAGCCTTCCTTTCATCTTAAACTTAATAATGTTTGTAGATGCATTTTTTATATTCTTTGTATAGTTGTCTATTTTATTATTCAATTGAGGCTTCTTTTAAATAAGAAGCTTTATTTATTGATCAAAATCCTAAGTTTAAAAAACGTAACTCAAATGTATTTAGAAAAACAAATGTTGTAGTTATAACTGGGAAATTCAAATTATCTCATAATATGAATGCAGTGTGATCTCAAAATATTTAACAAAATGCAACCAGAGAATTAAAAATAGATCAGTCATATATTATTACTAGATGATATGATTTCAGTTTGTAAATGCTAAGTTTGCCTGCTTATATCATAGCTAAATGTTTTTTTTAAAAAATATTTAAAAAAGTCTTATTAAATTGTCAGTTATTTACATATGTATACAGTGTGTGAGAATATATATATATATTATACAGTATATATAAATAATATATATAGAATATATATATATATTATACAGTATATAAAAATAATAAAATAGCCTTTTTCATAAACAATCCACTGTCGAGCACAAAGATACATTGAAAAGGAAGACAATACTTTACCAAGGCTTTGTTTTACATTCTAGCTAAGGATAGTTAGATAGATATTTGTTTACTCATTAATGTTGGATAAATGTTTGGTAAATGTGAGCATACGATTTTAAAATTCATTTAAGTCAAATGTGGAATTCTTATCAATCAACCCAAAAATTTATATTCCTCTAGTTATATCATGCTTGCAACCCAATCACTACCATCTATCAACCCAGAAGTCAAAACAATCTCTCAGTTTGATAGATACATTAAAAACATATGCTTTATCAAGCGATTTAAATATTATGTGTGACATTACAACTTTATATACACATTATTTCTCGAGAAATCTTAACCTTAATTTTATTTTTTATAATTTTATTTATCAATAATCTGTAATAGAATTGTATTATATATATAATTAAGGTTACGGTTTCTTTAGAAATAATGTGTAAATAAAGTTAAAATATCACATATGATTTGAATTGCTTGACAAAGAGTATGTTTCTAATGTAACTATGATCTGAGAGGTTGTTTTGACTTCTGGGCTGTTTGATGGTAATGATGGGTTATAAGCATGATATAACTCATTGGCAGTTTCAGGTACCGCCTGTTTAGTTACATATAATATGATTTATTTACTTATTTATTTAGTTAGTAAGTGCATAAAAATAGATTACATACAATTATTTAAAAAACTACTTACCATCCAACCTTAATATAACAGCATTTGCAAAACTAAATAAAACATGTAAAGCAGAAGAAAAAAAAAATTGATCATATTAAAGTTAAAGTGATTTCTGTTAACGTTTAAGTTTAGAAATAGACCAAATATTATTGTGATGTGGAGAAATAAAACTATGGATCAGAGAAGCTAGATTAAACTTGGAATGACTTTCATTCTCGATTGATTATGGGTGGAAATGATAATATTTAAAATAACCGAAAAATATATAATGATTATTTTTTTAAAAAATAAATAAATTTTGTAATTAGTGTGAGCTTAGTCACTTTAATTAAAAAAAATATGACATGACAAATATATATCATTAAAATATTATGTTACTTTAAAAAAAGGGAAATTAAAATCATCTTTTAACGATAATTATATATTTAAAAGAAATCATTTGAAGGTTTTATTTAGTTAATGGAGTTAATAATGAGTTAAAATTATGACAGTAATTTGAAGATCAAATCAATAACTGCTTTTTTAAATTAAAATTATTAAGCATTTAATTTAATATTTTATAAACACTATTGAAAATCATTGATGATGTTTGGTTACTTTATGCTAAAAAGTTTATTTTTTAAATAACTAAAATATTTTTATAGATTTTTTTATACACTATAAAATCTTATACCAACACCCTAAGTCAATGAGTCAAGCGTTGGTGGCCTAGTGGTTAGCATAGCTGTCTTCCAAGCAGCTGGCCCGGGGTTTGCTTCCCAGTCAACGGTTTGACATATATATATATAAACTAAGCCAATGATATTATTTCTTTAACAAATATACACAGTGTGTCCCAATAAAAAAAAAAAATTAGTTTTCTCTCCAAGCTGTATGTTGCACCATTTTTAAATTAATGTTTTGTGTTACTTAGCAACGTTTAACTATTCTCCATAAAAATTTGAATGAGTGAGCTTAAACTATGATGAACAATGCCCTAACGTTAAATTTTGTTTTGAATTGAATAAATTGCAATTGAAAAAATTGAAATGATTCAAACTATATAAGGCAGTGAAGTAATAAATTACAAGATGTTTTAATTGGTTTGTAAAATTTTGTAGTGCAGGAGAATATTGAAGATGATCAAAGAAATTACAAAATACACTATCACATTTCAAATCATAACTCATATATAGTGAATAGTTAAACTGTCTTACTATGTAACACATGAATTAATTTTGAGATGATGTGCAAATAACCTGGACCAAAAATTCCTCACCTATTCATTGAAACATACTGGGCAGAATGGAAAAGGGCATTATAAAAATAAGCAACTTTAAATTTTCATTTGATTTTAGACATTTATATACGATTTAGTAAAAAGCGTATATGTGTGAATATTAAGTGAAAGAACAGAAGAAAAAAACCCATTGCTTTCTTTTTCCTGACAGTTGATTGGTTTGGTTAATAATACTTCTCTTTTATTTTCCTTTTGGAAATTTGTTAAAGAAGTCTTTGCCTATTTGAATCTCTTTTATTATATATATATATATATGTGGGGGGGGGCTATATTTAAATTTTTTATCAGCATGCAAAAAGTGATGTATACCCCCCCCCCTAAAAAGCTATTTTAAATCTAATACTAAATTAATATATATATATTTTTAAATTCAAAACTGACATTTCTTTTAACTAAAAAGTGCATTGAATGTCCTTATTCTAACAAGGTTTAGCTAGAAATTCTATATATAAATAAACTAGCCTTTACAGAGCAATCGTCACTCCAGCATTCTTTTACAAAAATCACTGAAGTAAAAAATAGTAACTATCATAATATCCAAATGTCCAATATGAGAATTTATATTAAAAAAATACTTGTTCCTTTACTAAATAATAATTATTTGATATTTTCTTATTAATCATAGTCTGATAAAAATGAAATTGTGAAAATTAGTTACCTTTATCATAATAATTAAGGATCTCTGTGCAATAATACTCACAAAGAATTAAGTTTATTTATTCAGCTTTAAAAAATTAATTATTCAATATTTATGAAAGGAAAAAAATGTTTTAAATTTAATTTTAACTTCTAAAAGTTTATGAACTTAAATTGAGTATTGGATTTTAATATGGCACTTGTAGTAGGTAAATAATCTTTTCTGTCCATTCAACAAATGATATTTTTTCCATTAATTAAAGCAAATTTTGGAATTAATACATGGTACAAAAATATTTGGCTATTTTCACCCAGATCATCTATAAAATAATTTTCATGTTTTTAGAGTATTGATTTTAAAATGATATCCACAGCTAAAAAATGATCTTTATTTTAGAATCCTTGTTGTGAGTTGATGGACAAATTTTTGTAAAATAGAATGGAGAATCTAGAATTTCCATTGCTTTAAATGAGTTCAATTTTTACAACCATAAAAAGTTAGTAAATTTTAACAATAAAATATATTAATATTGTAAAATTTAAATGAAGTAAGCAATTCAGTTTAATGTGTACATAATGTAAAATAGTACTTATTTAAATGTAATAAACATAGTTATTAATTTAAAAACAATTAATGCTTAAAACTTAAATAATAAAAAAATGTTGCTAAAGAATTAAATAATAAATTCAAATAAACAATTTTAATTAATTGTAATAATTTTATAATATCTCTGATCTAAAGAAAAGTTAATTTCATCCTATGATTTTGTTTAGTAAGTGTATATTTACTTTGATATAAGTCTGACAGTAATTAAAGAAAATATCTTCCACTTACAAATAATTAAGGTAAAGCTTAAATGGTTCAAATAATTTATATATATAAAAGACATATTTTGTGGGTTCATCCATGTTAAAATATTTGAAATATTGATATACTGATGTTTCGACTTGGTAACACAAGTCATCCACAGAGTGATAAAAGGTAGAAAAACGGTTGTAGAGGCGCTACAATCACTGATTTGAAAAAAAATGTTAAAGTTCCACCAATAGCAAAAATGTTAAATTAAGAATGTTTTTTAAAAAAATCTTTCCAAATAGGAGGGAATTTGCATGTATCATCTCGCTTATAAGGTATATGTTTGAAAAAAGTTTCTGGCAAAATAAAATTATTTTTTAACATATCTATTATTATAGTAATATTAGCGATTAAGCCAATGCACATGCACTTTAAAGATAAATTATAAATGAATACTCAATTTTTCCAGACACGAGATATAGTATTTTAGAAAGAATGGAATGAATCCATCCATTCTTTTGACCCAAACGTTTATGTATGGGCAAATCTTAAGTGTGTGGAAATAAGAACGTGAAGGTGTTACACGATCACTTTAAATTACATTTGTTATGTTTGAATGAATGACACTTGTGAAATCTTTACAATTTATGAACCATCATTCTTCAGTTGAAATTAAACATATGTAATGAGATATTAAAAACTTTTATATAAATAACACAAATAATTAAAATATCTTTAATTAAAATAAATATATTAGCTTTAGAAGTGAAAATAAATTTTTCTGTCATTACTAACATGAATGAAAAATATTTTCTTGGTTCTTCTCATAATTTTTATAACACTTCAAAATTATATCATAATTTATATATATATATATATATATATATATATATATATATATATATATATATATATATATATATATATATATATATATATATATATATATATATATATGGAGCTGTACCAATAGCTCATGATCAAACTTAGTTAACATAAACACTGAGAGAGATAGAATCAAATATCTCTTTCAAAATTGTCTCCAACCTTTAAACCATGGTTTCAAGGTAATTGCCTCATGTCAGTAAAGGGTAGGAAGACCAGAAACTAGATCTAAACCCCAACTCTACTTAACAGTATTTATGAAAAACATTTCTATCAGTTTGAAAGCACGGATTTTTCAGATATGTAAATATCTTTAAATCCAGTCAAACAAACCAGATAGCTATATGGGTCTGAATTCAGTTCAGTTTCACCATATAGTAAAAGTCTCTGCAATCTATATCATTGCAAAAACCTTCAAAGGTGCATTTATGATAAACAAAAACAAGTTAAACATTTCATAACTTGCTATAGCTTGCGTTTTATGTTAATAGATAGAGCTGTACCAATAGCTCACGATCAAGCTTAGTTAACACACACACACACATACACACACACATATATATATATATATATAACTTAATATTGAAAGGAAATATGCCAATGTATTTGAAAAGGAAAGTTTTTAATAAGTGTGATTTACCAGTTCTTACTTGTGTATCTGAGACTTGGATATTAACAGAAGAGAAATATAGAGACTTCAAACCACACAAAGAAGTATGAAGAGATGCATGTTAGAAATAACAAGAAGATATTGAAACTGAAATGGTGTGTTATTGAGTATCATTGAAAGAGTTAGAAGACTAAAGTAGAGTTGGGCTGGACATATGGCTAAAAGAGATGATAATATTTGGGATTGAAATCTTAAAGTGGATTCCAAGAAATTGCAAAAGATTTAGAAAGAGTCTGGATGGATGAAGTAAGGAAGTGTGTGGGGGTGATATGGGGAAGAGTGGTGGCAGATCAGAGAAGATGGATGGAGCTTGGAGAAGCCTTTATCCTACAGTGGATTGATAATGGTTGAAAATGATGATATATATATATATTATATCTTCCAAGCAAAAAAATTAACTCTAAAAACATAGCATTTGTTTTAGCATGCTTGAAAATGATATTAAATTGTGCAATTATCATGGTCATTTTATAGCTGTTCTATTATGTAATTACACATTCATCTTGAAACAAAAATAGAAGCTAAATTATAAAATCATAACTATTAAATAACAATCAATGAATATAAAACTGTAGCACAAACTGTGATCTCTAAATCATGCAGTGCTACTACATGTAATAATAGATCATGCTTTATGGCAATCACAGTACCTACTCATATTATTGCAGATCTAATTAGAAAGATATTATTCAGTAAGCAACTGTACAAAATATATATAATTGCAATTTAATGTAGCTTCATCTTTATTTGGTGAGTTATATTTCTATAGGCTATAAAACTTTAGTCTATCTTTTTAACTTATATTTATACATTTCATCATAAAAGATATGAGTACATAGTTTGATTTGTGAGCATATACATATTTTTCTCCCTGTTAATACTAAAAATACATTTCAATGTAGTCATATCACCCATTAAGTTGTCAACCAATGCCATTCAAAGATGATTTTCTGATTTTTCTTTAAAGCATCTCTGCAACATGTTTGAATTAAAAAAAAATACATTTTTTTTAGAATATGTCAGCAATGTTGTTGAATGATCATAGAGGCATTCTTTATAGTGATATGCAGTAAAAAACAATATAATATTATATTTACAACAATTAGTTCCAAATTAATTTTGAAAATATAAAATGATGCTGTAATAACATTTCTCTTATGCCCATTTCAGATATTATGTAACATTTGTTTAATAACTTTCCATATCTTCTACAGCCAAAACTTGAACTAATATGTACAATGACTGATATTAGTTCTAACCAAAACAGCTAGGTAGCAGTATTATTCAAAGAAAAATAAAACAAAGCCAAAATGGTCTCAAAGGCTTCCTATTGGCTGAAATGCAGTCACTGCACTTGGACTATCTGATTTTTAATTTAAAATTAAAAAATAGAATATTATAAATTTATACATAATGTGTTCATTTCATTTTTGCAAAATTAAATTAAATACGATTTTTTGGTGAATGTATAAGATATAGATTCTGATTTTATTAAAAAAAATCTTTATTTTTGTTAAAGTCAGAAGGTAAATGCAAATGTTCCAATATTTTGAAATAGGAAGTTAAAACAGATACTAAATCTTTAATATAATTTTTAATAGGCTGCTTTTTATTTACCCAAATTTGCATAAATAAAAATTATACTACAAAACATTTAAATCGCTTATATTTTAAAGGGATATATAAATCTTACACTCAAAGGCATTGAAATCATTTATAATTAAACTATTTACAACTGCTCAAAATCTATATAAGTAAATACTTCATCCATTGCACATTTTCATACTCTATTGTTTACTTTCAGCCACATTTCTTAGTCAAACATTTTCTGTTAAAGTTTTTAGACTATATACAATACTGTCAACATATCTTCTGTATAAAACACCACAGGTTAAGTTCAGCATTGACTCTATAACACAATCCTTAGTCACAAATATCATCAGGCAGCAACCAAAACACTTCACTGATTACCCCAGTAGCCAGCTTTTTTATAATCTAAAAAATTAATTTATTTGAATAGTCTGTTGTATTAATTACATTTCAACAAAAAACTTTTTACTAATATGTATAGAGTGTAAATGATCCACTGATTCATATAATTTACAGACATTAAAGAAGCTAAATCACTAAACATCACATGATCACCATCTCATAATAGCACATAATTGTTGTAAACAAAGGCAAAACTCTCCACACAGTAGTGCCACCCTGTGCTAACCAGAGTAATCAATAGATGCCAGAAGGGTTGTGCATAAAATTCCTATCTAGTGCCTACTCATCCAATATCCCCAGACTAGTTTCTGCCTTGTGGCCATCATCAGTGAGGAGCCTTGGATCTGAGAGCACTTCACCTAGATCTTAGGATCTAATGCAACCCTCCAGCAGCCACCTTTTAACTTTACTTTACTACAAAACTATGAGAATGAAATTGGAAAACACAAAAATATTTTCAATCTAAGCTCAATAGCTTATATAGTCATATGGGTCTGAACTCAATTCAGCACCTATACATTTTGGTGTCTTTGGCTTTTAAACAACCATAGCCACCACTATCCTATTAGGCAGGATTGGTGTTAAACCACTAAACATCACGTGATCACCATCTCATAATAGCACATAATTGTTGTAAACAAAGGCAAAACTCTCCATACAGTAGTGCCACCCTGTGCTAACCAGAGTAATCAGTAGATGCAGTGCTCTCAGATCAAAGACTCCTCACTGATGATGGCCATAAGCCAGAAACTAGTCTGGGAATATTGGAGGAGTAGGTACTAGATAGGGATTTTTTGCACAAGCCTTCTGGCATCTATAGATTACTCTGGTAAGAGTTTTGCCTTTGTTTACAGTAAAGAAGCTGTAATATAATTATGACAGAATTTTATACTTATACAATCTTAAACTACACTTAATAGCAAGTTGACCATAAAAGCAGCCTTCAAACTCAGTCATGTAATCTCTTTAATAGCAATAGTATTTTTCTTATCCACATTAAGCCAAAAGTAGAATGTAAATCAGACAAATATTAGTATTATTACACATACATGGTCATGTGGTTTCAATTGGCATTGCCAGTTTTAATTTTTTTTCAAGATTATTACAAATAATTTTTTTTGTTATATTTCACTGTTCATATCTATAAATGTATGATAGTCTTTAAATTAATTATCATCATGATTGTCAAACATCAATTCAATCAACCTTCTCTGATCTTTACCTTCTATTCTCCTTATCACCCTTCACATTTTCTTATTTCATCAATCCATCTCACATGTGGTCTCTTTCTGGGTCTTTTACAATCTCTTAGAATCCAGTTTAAAATTTCAATTGTCCATCTATTATCATCTATTCTAGCAATATGTCCAGCCCAACTTCACTTTAGTCTTTTAATTTTTTCATTGAGGTCTGTAACACCTGTTTTTCTTTTACCCATACATTGTGTTTTTGATCTCTTCTTGTTACTCCTAACATGCATCTCTCCATACTTCACTGTGTAGTATGAAGTCTCTGTATTTCTCTTCTATTAAGTGTCCAAGTCTCAGATCCATAAGTAAGAACTGGTAAAACATATTAAAATCCTTTTTTAAACACATAAGCATATTTTCTTTTAGTATCAAGTTATTTCTATCAAAAGCACTCCAATCAAGTTTAATTCAATGATTAATTTCATTCATTATGTTTTCATCTGTGTTAATAATCTGACCAAGGTATTTGTAACTGTTAACTTTTTCTAACTCATCATAATCAATCTTTATTTTCATATTTTGAGAAAATCCATTCAACATTACTTTAGTCTTTTTAACATTTATCTTTTGTCATACTTTCTTACTTTCATCTGATAACTTTTGCAACCTTTTCTGAAGCTCTAAAGCATTATTTGCAAAAACAACTACATCACCTGCAAAATCTAAATAAGTTAAATAATCTCTATTTATTTTAACTTTTTTAGCTTCCCATTTTAATCCACAAAATACTTCTTCCAGCACTGCTGTAAAATGTTTTGGAGATATGGAATCACCCTGTATTACACCCTTCTCAATGTATATATCTATATAAGTAACAAATCATACTTCTATATATTTTATTAGTTACATATTACAGTCAGAGTTGACTTTACATATAAAACTCGTTTTTATAACTACAATTTTTAATTAAGAAGCAAATTTCAGTCTCTTAAAATGAAATCTAAAATGCTTTAATGACTAAATAAGATTAATTCTGCTATCAGTCAAAATTAATATACTGTAAAATAACTTTGAAATTAATTAATGATATCACTGAAATATACTTTTTAATAATATAAAAATTAGATTATAATGTGCTCTCTAAATATTATTAAGATGTTAGCATAATAATTTTAAAAGAGTCTTACAATGGATTGGAATTCATTATGAAATGGATAAACAGTTTTTCATAGCTACAAAAAAAAAAAGGCTACAGGAATTGATTTAAACTAACTTAAATACAATTAAAATATTAATTATTTATGTAAGTACATTTTTATTATTGCAATTATTAAAATATAACTTAGAATTATTTATTATTTACAGCAATAAATTTTCCGAGAAGTTCATGAAATAATAATATAGACCGATGAGGTTTTTGTAAAGTCCCTAGACCTGCTTTTGCAGCGGAGGCAAATCTTTAGAGCTCTTATTTTTTCTGTCAATAATACGTTTCCACGAATACAAATAACAGAAGTTTGTCTACATTTTTACTTGATAAAATAGAAAGCAACAGTTAGTGATATTTGTTCCTGCACTTCTATTTATTGATTATATCCTATTGTTTCTCTGCAGTTTAAAGCAGTTCGATGGAGAATTATTAAGACAAGTTAATGAAATGTTTTCTCTAATTTAATTAGGACAATTTTTAATTACATATACAATTAATTAATTTCCCAGATATTAGTAACGTTTATTAAATTACCACACACACATAACGCACACATATATAAGTTAAGTCAATGGCTGGAACTAAAGGTAGAGAGTTTTAAAAATCCAATCGTGGGACCAGGCTGTAATTAGAAAATGACTTTTTATTTAGGTACTTCTAACTGCAGATCACATTCAAGAAAAGGAAAACTGCATGTATTGAAAGAAAAAACATCTAACATTAAATGAATCATTGTTGCATTTTATGAATTTAAAAGCAAAGGAAAGGAGACAATTGACTGTAAAAAAATACTTTACTACATAAATACAAATATTGGAGCACGAATGTAATGAAATTTATTATAAATAAAAAATGGAAGAACAACATTGTGGTAATTAATGGTATATCAGACATAACATGATCGTTTTTTTATGCTTTTACAAGCTGTTAAGACTTTAGCAAATTTTTCCACACAATACTGCCCACTGCAAGTTCTAGTAATCGATAATCCCCATCCAGTGCATACTTAGCTAATATATCTAGACTAGTTTCTGACTTATGGCTTTCATCAGTGAAGAGCCTTCATATTTGGGAACAGTGCATATATATATTTTTTATTAATGCACCCTTTTAGTACTCAAACAAAAGACATCAATTATGTAGAGACTGAACTGGATTCAGATTTGTATGAGTCAGTTTAGATTAATAGATTTATGGTTAACCAAAAATATAATAGGTGGGTGCTGGAAAGGTGTATAAGATTCAAAGATCCAGGTGTAATACTTCTGAATCCAAGGCTTTTCAATGATAAAATTCATAAGCTAAAAACTAGTCTGATGTTATTGGACATATAAGCACTGGGTATTGATTATGAGACACAATCTTCTAGCACCTATTGCATAAATGGTACTATTGTTTGGAAAAAGTTGTTTATTGTTATATCAAACAGAATGTCGAGATTAAATAATATTTTTAATATATATATATTGATAAGAATATGTTTTCATTGATTGTCTGTACACACACATTTGAATATCTGTAAGTTTTCAAAACACCTAGTTAAAAAAATACATATTCATAATTTAATTGGATCTTGTTTATAATCTTTTAAAGTAAGCGGAGACAAATGACATAGACTTATAAATATAATTTTTTTTATTATATGAAATGGACTTTAATTTACAAAACTGAACAGATATTTTTATTTTATTTATAAAGAGATTTTTCTTATTATGGCTTTGAAGTGTGAATATAAATTTTTATCAGAGAGATAGATGCTCAGATTTGGTTGGTAAAAGATTATAAACAATATCCAATTAAAAAATTATGAATGTGTATTTTTTTAAGCAAATATATCATTGCATATAAAATGGAAGGTTTTAAAACAAATATTTTTATTATAGGATCATAATAATATTTATTTTTCTATTAAGTAAAAAGAATGTAAAGAGAATATTTTATATAACAGCAAAATAATGTATATGTGGTCTTGATAATATAAAGATGTTTTTCTCTTTAAAGATAATATAATTAAATAGTATGAGGTACATTCATCTCATGTAACTTATAAGAGATTTTATAATTATTAACATTAGTTTGTTATAATTATATAAATTTTCTACTCAGGTTTATAACTGAAACATTTAAAAATCAACATAAATTATAGATATTAAGTAAAAATAGAGAATGAAAGTTATTGCTATCGTGGTTTAAATAAGGTACATTATTTTTTTGCAAATATTTAGTTATTTTACTAATATTCTCTTCACATAAGTCCAATAAAATATATTCTCCCTTTTTTCTTTTTAAAAATGTTATATCTTGCTCATTAAACCATATATGTACATTTTAAATACATTATCACCTTTTCAATGTTTTGACCACTTTTTTCTATAGTCTAGATGGAGCTTACCAATAGCTCTAATCAAGCTTTTATTTTATAAGTGCTCAAAGAGAAAAAATTCAAATCTCTATTGGGGGGAGGGGTCTATCTCCAGACCAATTGTTTTTGAGCTTGTAACTCACCTCAGTAGAGCACTGGGACTCTAGAAACTAGATTTATAATACTAACTCAAAAGTCAGCACTTATAAAACACGGTTCGATCAATTTGAAAGCATGAATTTATCAGACATGTAAATGTCTTAAAATCCAGCCTTACAATCCAAATAGCTATATGGGTCTGAATTCAGCTCAGTTTCACCATATAGTAAGCCTCTGCAATATATAGCATTGTATAAACCTTTAAAGGTACACTTATAATAATTAAAACAAAAATAAAATAAAAGCTTGATTAGAGCTATTGGTAAGCTCTATCTAGTGATCATAAAATGCAAGCTTAAAAGCAAGTTATGAAATTTATAACTTGTTTTAATTATATATATATACTTAATGTTTTCATGGTTATATGATGTAAATAAATTATAACTTTTTGAGATATACCATGTATTATTATCCATTGAGCACCGATATTTTGACGGAATAGCAACCGCCATGTTCAAGGTTAACTTTTGAAAGAAAAACCGTTAGATCTTAACAAATAATGTGACTATGTGCGAGATGAGAAATGAGATTCCAGTTCAGCATTCACAATATGAGGCTTATCAAAATGTTTATTTTCCTCAGTATTTTTACCTGTTAATTTTAAGTTAATATTGGATAAAAGGAGAGGTTTCCACATAGCTGGAATACGTTGTGCTTCATCAGTTCTATTTAAACCAGTAGGTCTCTTTAATATTTCAATTGACTCTCTCATGGTTCTTAAATCATATCTTTCCAAATTAGCAAGTACTTTTGTATTGTCAAAATTAGGTTTGTGACCAGTTTCTAAATAATGGGAAGTAAAAACTGATGTGCTAATTTTTTGTTGAAAAGCATTTTTATGTTCCTTAATTCTGACATTAATTCGTTTATTAGACTGACCCACATAGCCTCTTGAGCACTGGAAACATGGTATTTCATAAACTCCTTGGTGTTTCAAAAATATTCTGTCTTTAGGTTTATACAAAAAATCGCCAATTTTTTTGCCAGTAGAAAAAGTGGTCTTTATATTAAAACAAGATAGTCTTCTACTGATTTTATCAGTAACCCCCCTAATGTAAGGCAAAATTACTCTATTAAAAGAGGAATTATCAATTCTATCCTCTTTTTTCTTTTTAGTATTAATGTTATATAAAGTCTTACATATGATGTTTTTATTATAATTATTAGAAAGCAGAATACTTTTTGTAAGTTTTATTTCTTGAGAAAGCTTATAATTTATCTGATAAAGAACATCTTTCTCAAAAAATAAAACTTACAAAAAGTATTCTGCTTTCTAATAATTATAATAAAAACATCATATGTAAGGCTTTATATAACATTAATACTAAAAAGAAAAAGAGGATAGAATTGATAATTCCTCTTTTAATAGAGTAATTTTGCCTTACATTAGGGGGATTACTGATAAAATCAATAGAAGACTATCTTGTTTTAATATAAAGACCACTTTTTCTACTGGCAAAAAAATTGGTGATTTTTTGTATAAACCTAAAGACAGAATATTTTTGGAACACCAAGGAGTTTATAAAATTCCGTGTTTCCAGTGCTCAAGAGGCTACATGGGTTAGTCTAATAGATGAATTAATGTCAGAATTAAGGAACATAAAAATGCTTTTCAACAAAAAATTAGCACATCAGTTTTTACTTCCCATTATTTAGAAACTGGTCACAAACCTAATTTTGATAATACAAAAATACTTGCTAATTTGGAAAGATATGATTTAAGAACCATGGGAGAGTCAATTGAAATATTAAAGAGACCTACTGGTTTAAATAGAACTGATGAAGCACAACGTATTCCAGCTATGTGGAAACCTCTCCTTTTATCCAATATTAACTTAAAATTAACAGGTAAAAATACTGAGGAAAATAAACATTTTGATAAGCCTCATATTGTGAATGCTGAACTGGAATCTCATTTCTCATCTTGCACACAGTCACGTTATTTGTTAAGATCTAATGGTTTTTCTTTCAAAAGTTAACCTTGAAAATGGCGGTTGCTATTCCGTCGAAATATCGGTGCTCAATGGATAATAATACACGGTATATCCAAAAAAGTTATCATTTATATATATTGTAAAACTACATTTAACCGACCACTCAAAAATCACCACTCTCATGTACATCATAAAGACTGAATCTACCATCACAATCAAAAGCATATTATTGATTATAAGTTAATATGCTTGTGTAAAATTGTCAATTAAAATTATACTATTGACAATACTAATGTATAATGTATACCAAACTCTTAAACACAAGCAAACAAAAATCTCTAAAAACAAAAGAAAGAAATCATTAATGTTAAATAGTTTTTTATTTATTATTATTATTATTATTATTATTATTATTATTATTATTATTATTATTATTATTATTTTGTTTCAAAGGTGAACTTTATTGACATTCAAAAAGTGTTACATAAGTTACAGGTGAAAAACATGGTCTTAGAGACAAGTTGATATATGATATTACATATGCAATAAGAGTTAACAATCTTCTTCTTCTTCTTTTTCTTCTTCTTCTTCTCTTCTTCTTCTTCTTCTTTTTCTTCTTCTTCTTCTTCTTCTTCTTCTTTTTCTTCTTCTTCTTCTTCTTCTTCTTCTTCTTCTTCTTCTTCTTCTTCTTCTTCTTCTTCTTCTTCTTCTTCTTCTTCTTCTTCTTCTTCTTCTTCTTCTTCTTCTTCTTCTTCTTCTTCTTCTTCTTCTTCTTCTTCTTCTTCTTCTTCTTCTTCTTCTTCTTCTTCTTCTTCTTCTTCTTCTTCTTCTTCTTCTTCTTCTTCTTCTTCTTCTTCTTCTTCTTCTTCTTCTTCTTCTTCTTCTTATTATTATTATTATTATTGTTATTATTGTTATTATTACTACTACTACTACTACTACTACTACTACTATTACTACTACTACTACTACTACTACTAGAACTACTACTACTATTATTATTATTATTATTATTATTATTATTATTATTATTATTATTATTATTATTATTATTTATAATAATAATCCAGCATTAAATTATAAAAAGATCAAAGTGAAGCTAGCAATGAAAGCAAAGTGGGAACTTGAAACTCACCATCTAAAATAAAACATAAGACAATATAGAACACTTTCATTCTTTTTAAGAAAAAAGGATGGCAAATAAATTACATCATCAAGAAAAGATACTTGATAAATTTTTAAAATCAATTTATTTGTCATATTAACTATTCTTAATATTGAAATTCATAAACCATTCTTGTTGCAATTTGAGGAAGTTTATTAAAGGATCCACTTTAATTTTATAAAGCTTATATTTTTAATCCAAGTTATAAGCTAAAAAGAATGAACCACGTATAGCTAAGAAGTGATAAAACATTGTGGGGATGATTATCATTTCAAATTAACACCATGATGACCACAATAGTAAAAGATCTACAACATGCTACAATCAAGCAAATAAATGATAACAGCATATGAAAGATAGTTTATAAAAGAATCTGTGTCACCAACATGAAGACCTAGATGGCTACTGAAGACTATCCAATGGACTACCATTCAGTTCATGCAAAGGAACTTTCCTAAGAGCAAGAATACTCACATGTTTTCACAATGTGTATTACAAGACTTTAAATGATGGCTAAACTATGCTGGATTAACATCCCAAATTATATTTATCTATTTTTTTTATTTTGCTTGTTAAATTGGTTTCTTTCCTTTGAAACAGAGAGTCAATCCACCCAACCATCAATTATTCTAGAGGAAGAGGAGCCTTCAATTCTATTTATTTTATTTTTCATTTAATAATAAAATTTAGGGGCAGACTCCCAACTTGCTTACCAATTGGCATATTTGTCTACTGACTTGAAAGGCGAGACCTTACTCTTATTTAACATTAAACACTCACAGTGTAACAGTTACAATATTTTTTATGTTCAATGTTTGTGATTAATTAATGTAATTATTAATTATTTGTTATTCAGAATGTATGACTAACCCTTGAATGAATGGTCTGTCCTATCATAGATCTATATATAATAGCAAAATAAAAGGGGGTTCAGAATTTATAAGCAATTCTCAACAGATTATAAAATATAGACAGGCAGAGTAGAAATGAATGACTAAATGATTTCATGGAATTTTAATCATCCAAGAATTAATTGTTAAAATATAGTTTCAAAATTGTATTCGATGTAAATTTGAGTCTGTTAAATTGGAATGGGAATGACCATCCTTTGTAAAGATTATGGGTTGATAAATGGTTAATGAATACAAAGAATGATCATTAAACATTAAATATGTACACCACTTTGTTATAAAGAATCATGAATAGCCATCATTATCAAAATCAATTTGTAAATATTAAATATTAAATCAAATTAGACATTTGTTGTTTGATTTTTCTATTTTCCAATCTCATTGTATGCATATCCAATGTACATATCAAATACTGAATAAACATACATTGAAATAGAGTACATGTACATTTTCCCTGATTTTGAACTCTATGGCATAATGAGGATCAAGCGAGGTAAAGTAAGGGAAGTAGTGCAAGTGAGAACCCCATTTCACTCAATCATTAATCATATTGGGACCACTTCCTAAAATCTAGATAAATCATCAAATAAATAACTTGTCTTATCATGTGTAATGCCTTACCTTTAAGATCAAATGGGTGACCCAAGTTAACTACATCTCCCAAGGGAAACAGCTCACCCATTACAATATATATATATATCATTATTATTATAAAATATATATATCCTTCTCATCATAAAAAAACAATAACATTTCTTTTTCATCTAGCATAATTTTTTTATATACATGCAACATTTTATAAACTACATATACCTATTGTCTTGTATTCCAATTTTTTATTACATTTCGCACAACATTTTTTATATAACTACAACCAATTTGTTATATATTGCCTTTTTATACATTTTTACTAATTATTTTTTAATTGTCAATATCTTTACATACAATTTATTTTATTTAAATATATTATCTATACAATTTGTTCTCTTTAAAACAGGTTTATATATATATATATATATATATATAAATACTATATATATATATATATATATCTACAATATATATATATATATATATTAACATTTGAACTTCTGTCACTTAAATGTTGCTTTAACCTTGGCTTTCATTTATTTTTTGTTGTACCTATATGTGCTTAGATTGTAAAAAAGATAATAGGAAAGTATCATATATAGGTACAACAGAAACAAATTAAAGACAAGATTAAAACAACATTTAATTGATAGAAATTCAAATGTTAATATACATAGTAAAGAATTTGGGCATATAAATTTGAGATAAAAATGTTAGAAAAAGTAAAATTATATAGGAAAAGAATGGTAAAAGTAAGTCTATATATAAGAAGAAATAAATCTGTTTTAAATAGAATAAATTGTATAGATAATATATTTAAATATAACAAATTGTATGTAAAAATATTGACATTTAAAAGGTAATTAGTATAAATATATGTAAAAATTGGTTGTAGTTATATAAAGAAATATGTATATAAAATATAACAAAAGTTTAGAATATATGAAAGTAAGTATATGTAGTTTATATAATGGTGTATGCATATAAAAAGATTTATTGATAGATAAAAAAGAAATGTTGTTTTTTATGATAAAAAGGATATCTATATTTTATAGTAATAATGATGTAAATATATAACTATATCTTTGAGAATGACTATAGAAAAAAGCTGCCGAAATGTTGGAAAGTCGATAGTGTATTAAAGTTGTGTGTGTGTACATATATATATATATGGTTTAATGAGAAAGAAATAAAGCTTTTTTAAAAGAAAAAAAGGAGAATATATTTTATTGGATTTATATGCAGAAAATATTATATTTTATTGGACGTATATATATATTTAAAAAAAGGATGTATTTGTCAAGCGTTGTTAGCCAAGAGGTCATCGCACCAGCCTTGCAAGCAAGTAGTTGGTTGCAGACGGGTGTAGCTTCGCGTCCCAGCCGATGCTATGACATATGAGAGAGAAAAAAAGAAGGATGTATTATTGTTGTTAAAAACATGTTTTTAAAAATAATGATGACAATAATTTTAAATATATATTTTTATTTTCCACGTGTATATAAATCTTTATTATTACGATCATAGATTTATTTCTAGCTTACATAAATTATTTTCAATATATATATATATATATTTCCGCAAAAGAACATAAGAGTAAAATTACAAAAGAAACTATGGGTGGCCAGTTGTAGATAAGTGAAAATGACAATACAATTCTAAGAAAATAATAAATCAATATAATACTTCGGTTAATACAACTTATAAAATACAATATAATAATTCATCAATTGCTCAAACAGAGAATCATTAATATAAATAAAATAACTATTGCCAAGTGCTTTCAATTCCTACAAGTTCTTATCAAGGCAGTAAAAAAACTCCTCTTTTCCCCTAAGTGATAAATTCAACATTTCATTGCATCGACCAGGAACAACTCATCGGAAAACTGATTGAATTTGAATTCCTAGCAATAAGTAAAGAGAATAAAACAATGTTGTGTATTCTATTAGATGCCCATAGATAAATTGTAGTGCAGTATATATTGGGGAAACCAAGACAAATATTAAATATTGCCTTCAACAGCATAAATATACATATAGTAGAGCAAGGGAAGACAATACAGTTTATTCAGATTTTTATGTTCACCAAAATAGTACAGACCATATATGTAGTCCAAAGGATTTTGCAATATTAATGCATGAAACACACAATAAAACACAATATTAAAGGATCATATCTTATACAAAATTCATCTCCTGCTATGAATTCAAAATTAACCAGTTTTCTGTTTAGTTGTTCCTGGCCAATGCAATGAAATGTTGAATTTATTGTTTAGGAGAAAATAGGAGTTTTTTACTGCCTTGATAAGGACTCATAAGATTTGGAAGCACTTGTCAATAGTTATTTTATTTACATTAATGATTCTCTGTTTTAGCAATTGACAAATTGTTATATTGTATTTTATAATTCTAAGAAAAGAAATTATGAGTAGCCAATCTTAGATATAAATACAAATGAGAATGCAGAATTTATATTACGAATGTTTATTTAATTTGTATTTTATTTTATTTATGAATGTATTGCTATAAAAACTTATATTATTGCTATCAAATATAGTTGTTCTTCGACTCAATTTCATTTCTGCATGTATTTTGTTTTGAATTTAATGCATATCTTTAACTGACCAATATTATGATCAATTTATAACATTTGCTAAAACATACAAAACTCACTATACATATTGCCACACACAGCTAGCTAGAGTAATCAATGGTTGCCAGAAGGCTTGTGCATAAAATCCCCATCTAGTGCCTACTCATCTAATATCCCCAGACTAGTTTCTGGCTTGTAGCCTTTGTCAGTGAGGACCCTTAGATTTGAGAGCACTGCATCTAGATCTACTCACTGATGAAGGCCACAAGCCAGAAACTAGTCTGGGGATATTGGATGAGTAGGCACTAGATGGGGATTTTATGCACAAGCCTTCTGGCATCCATTGATTACTCTAGCTTGCTATGTGTGGCAATACATATAGTGAGTTTTGTCTGTTTTAGTAACAGTTAAAAGCAAGCATAAGAAATGGTGATCATGTGATGTTTATTGACTTATAACATTTGTTCAGCATGTTTTTTTATCATCAATTTGTTTCATGATTTGTAGATTTAATGTGCTGATTATTTTAACAAGGTTGGGAGAAGTGTCATGAATATATTATGGGTAAGCATCCTGACTTGCATGGTGCTTGCAATTTAAACATATTTACAAGTTGGGATGAATTACAGTCAATTTTTGTTTAAAATATTTATTCATACATTACATAATTTAGTATTGTCAACTAAATGGATGATAGGATTTTTTATATTTATTATGACATATTTTGCCTATAATTAAATATATATTATTCTACCATTACAATCATAGGGCTGGTCAATGTGTACCCATGTTAAATGCTTTTCAACTTTCCTACCATTTCAATGTTTATTTTATTACTGTCTTATAATAAAGCATGATATTTGCTATTTTAATATTCCCTACTTCAAATATACATTACATCAAAAATATAAATCAACAAAAAGAAATAAAATCAATCAAATTTTACTGTAAGTATATTATATATAGAGTTGGCAAATATAAGCTTGTTAAATTAGGTCATGTGACATCTGACTTAATTTTTTTGTAACTGTAAGTATAATATGATACACCTATTTGTTCATTTTGCTGCATCTTCCCTTATATAATCTCATTTATTTAACACATTTCTTCATTTTATGTTGAAAACACATTTTTGGTTTCATTCTCCCCCCTTCCCAGAATTTTATATGGTAAAGAATTTCTTATACTCTAATGTTTTTTAAGAATATAGCTCCTCATTTAGACCTTCTGATAATTGAAATATGTTTGGATGTTAGAAGTATATGCAAAAATATAATATAGAATTATATTCTAAAGTATAAAAAAAAATTCAACAAAATTCAACAAACAAAATAATAAAAAGAGAAAAAAAATTGAAACTTACAACGATGATACACAGATATTTGAATGATTTTATAATAGTTCTGATAAGGTTAAAGTTATGTGAAATAAACTTCATAGCTTTTTTTCTTAAAATAGATGTATTTATTAAGACAGAGTATATTTTTAGCTGATTTCCAAATAATGATATAGACTTGTAGAGAATTATTTCTAAACCATAAAAATTTTTATTTTTTTTTTTTTGACAATTTTAGTAAGTTTTCTGCATGTTCAATTTACAATATTTTTTAAAATTTTCAAATTCTTTGATAAATCTTTTTATATTTTTATTATAAATACTAAACTAAAATTTAAATAAGCTGAAGATAAAGTTTTCATCTTCAACATCATCAGTTTACATTAAGAAAATAGACAAAATTATATGCAAGCTACAATTCTATGCTGCAAAATACAATAAAAAAATATCCATTTTTTTTTTTAAATATTCATTCATGGCTTCTGTTTTAATTAGATATTTCATGCACCATTTATTTGTAATAACCTGGTGTTTTACAGTAAGATTGAATCACATATAGAATCAGCATTTTCCTGAAGATTTGCAATATTTTAGTTGTATTTATATATTGAACTATTTCCATCATCTTTATATTGAGTATTGAATGTCTTTTAAAAATTTAACTTTATTTAAATATTCCAAACACATTGAACTGTTAGTAATAGCACATCAAACAGGTTAGTATATGCACCATGTTTTGAGAGGTATTATTCTCCTCTCTTCTTCATGTGTTGCTGATCTCATCAGTGACAGTACGAGGATGGAAATCGAACACAGACTCTTATATTTTTGAATATTGAATGGTAAGGTAATGCTCTTTACTTAAAATTCAATATCCAAGAATCCAAGGGTCCAGATGCTAGTACTGTCACTGGTCAGACTAGCAACATTTGCAGAAGAGAGCAGAATAATATCTCCCAAAATGTAATGCATATGTTAATCTCTGTGCTGTTACTATCAGTTGAATGTATTTTGAAAATTTAAATAAAAGTTATTTTTATAGACATTCAATACTCAATACTAAATGATGGAAATAGCCCGTTATATAAATACATGTAGAGACAGTTTCATTTTCTTTCATATAAGTGTTTAACACATTAGTTGAGTCCATAGGGTAATTTAATGAAAAATAATTTTACACAATGAACTTAAATAAAATTATTTATCACATAACTTTTCATATCTAAATAACTCTTTTTATATAGATTTTTCAGTAAGTAATGAAGCAAGTCCATTTGCTGATAATTAACAAATCTCACAACACATTATAATAAACCAAAAAATAGGTACATTTTTTTACTATTTTTAAATTTGCATCTAGAATTAATTAAGAATTTCAACTCAAATTTAAAACATTTTTTTGTTATTTTTACTTCCACATTCATTCTGAAATCCTTATTAATCCTAATTATATAATTTTCTCATCTATGCATGGATCATCTGAACTTACTTGTGGCAAAAGAATGATCTAATAGGTATGTGCGCGCGTGTGTGTTAACTACAGTAATTGAACTTGTGCTTATTTTTGTCGATTTGGATTCAGTTGTTTGTAATTCATTTTTATCATAATAAAAATATAAATTGTATTTTTTAAAACGAAATCTAATACAAATGTGATTAATCACACACACAAATTATACAGAGTTAATATTTCTATTTAAAAAATATTTCAATTTCAAAATTTAAATGAGTTGGTCGTTATTGTAATATTTTTATTATATTGTAATATATATATCCACTAATAATGCCTATGCCTAGTTTGTGATATAATCGTGAAATTAAAAAGAAAAAGATTGCGTTACAAAGTTCACTCGAAGAATAATAACCACAGATAAAGCGGATAAAAATAACATCAAAGTTATTAAATCAAAACTTAATGCATTTAAAAATAACAGGTTGCCTAGTAAAAAAATTATCTATTACAATTATTATATGAAACTGCTTCCTACACAAAAAACAACCATTCTTTGACATTTTGTATTGTTTTTTTTTTATAAAAGTTGATATATCTACTAGTTATTGATTTATTTACTTGTTTATTATTTTATATTTTCACTTATAAATGTCTCTACGCATTGAAGCATTGGTACCCGAGAGGTCAGCGCAGTCACCTTGCAAGCAGTTGCTTGCTTGCAGGCAATTGTTGCGGGTTCGCTTCCCGGCCGATGCTTTGACATATGAAAAAAAAAGTCTCTATGTATCTATTGAAAATGATATCTGAGAGATCCCATTCGCTCATGCTTTATGCTAAATTTAAAGAAAACTTCAACTACCATTGAATGATTTTAAAATAGTTGAGACTTAAGACCAATTGAAATAATATCAAATCGTAAAATATTTTATTTATATAATAAATGAATTATTGAAAGATTTCATTGTTCTGGAGTTCATAAAAAGTTCAAGCAGTAAAAGAGCCATAACAGGATTCGATTTGAGGATCTTATGCCCCAACGTCTGCCATTCTATCACAACACTAAATCACACATAGCATTTTTATAATTAAAACAGCTATATAACAAAGTATTTGAGATCTGAACTCTATTATCTCCTTGCTTATTTATATAATCCTTTTTCACAAAGTTTGATATCATAAAACGACAAAAGGTTTTCACAATAATTTTCTGTGATTTATATAAAACTAGAGACAAATCAAAAGGAGAGAATACAAACTAGGTTTTTGGTAAATGATCACCACATATAATGAATCAAATGATTAAAAATATATTTTTCATAACATTCAAATTTATAAAAAAAACCTTTCGAACTCAGACTTTCACACGACCCACTACTCTCAGTGCCATCTCATATTGCTGACCCATCTGATCACACACATGTTGAAAAGATAAATAATCACCAATATACGTATTTCATGCTAAATCAGCAATCATCAGTTGGTCTAGATTACTATCCTCACACATATATATAATCAGTACTCAGCTTTGTATTAAGATAGCCAATCTTCATACATTAATGGACAGGCTTCAAACTATACCAACTCACAACTCTTTAGCCTTCCATTTCATTGAAAATCTGATGATGGAACGTTCAAAGCCCTTGATATGAAATGGCACTGAGAGTTGGTGGGTCATGTGAAAGTCTGAGTTCGAACCCTCATATATTACATATATAAATGCAGGTTTAAGCCTGTACAATGTATTAATTTACATAAATAGTGTGTAAAAGGTCTGCCCATCCCCCACATATGTACGTATAAATGGATTATTCTCCTGTACATGAGGGGTCAGAATGACTAATATGTCAACATGGGTAGGATGACAACCTTGGCACTATCAAGGGCTTTGAACATTGCATCATCAGATTTTCAATGAAATGGAAGGCTAAAGAGTTGTGAGTTGGTATAGTTTGAAGCCTGTCCATTAAAGTATAAAGATTGGCTATCTTAATATAAAGCTGAGTACTGATTATATATATGTGTGAGGATAGTAATCTAGACCAACTGATGATTGCTGGTTTAGCATGAAATACATATATTATTGATTATTTATCTTTTCAGCATGTGTGTGATCAGGTGGGTCAGCAATATGAGATGGCACTGAGAGTGGTGGGTCGTGTTTAAGTCTGAGTTTGAACCCACATATATTACATATATAAATGCAGATTTAAGCCTGTACAATGTATTAAAAAAACCTTTGAAACTTTAACAAATATTTCCAAACCTTTGATTCTTTATACTACAAAGTGCCAAAGTCTTACACCTGAAAAAAATATTAGCTTAATTTAACAAGCATATAAAAATAGTTTCATTTAAATTAAACAAAGAAAAATTCTGAAAAATTAACTCTATGATATAATTGGCAGGTTCTTGAGCCAATGTTCTAAATAATTTTAATTGATAAAATCAAGCAAACATTGAAGTTTGTCTATTACAAAAAAAAATCAAGTCAGACGTCACATGACCTAATTTAATAAGCTTATATTTACAAATGTTTATATATAGAGCTCACAAAATAAGCTCTTAACACTGATGCCAGTAGCAGAAACTGATCTAGGATTGGAGATATTCTCAAAGCTTGTTAAGAGCTTATTTTGTGAGCTCTATATATAACTTAAGTTTGTCTATTAAATGGAGTTATTATAGTTTAATTTGGAATAGTGTTTGCAATCACATAACTTTTTCTAACAATTAATCTTCTCTTTCCTGATTTCCTCATTATTTAATGTGTCCTCAACTAATACTCTCCTGTATTTTAGATGATTTTATATAAGTTATTCTATCCAAATAAAATATTGTAATGATAATACATTTTATTAGAGTTTGCAAACAATTTTAATAAAAAAATATTTAAAAAAGTAAATTTTTAATTTTATATGTAATACTGATGTTATCATTGTCTAGCAGCATTCCTTGTAATTTATAATTGAATGATTTATTGAAAATATATGCAATTTTATCCAACATTTTGAAAATAGTTTAAATATATTGATCTTATTATTATATTTAATATGGCATTATACATGCAATATTTAATTAATAATTACATTATAAAATAATGATATGTATTTATCTTTTCTAAAAGAAAAATATCTATCTGCCCAATTTCATAAAATATTCTATATTTTATTCTAAAATAATATTTTATTTTATTAATTTAGATTAAAATGTATATGCCTATTGCTATACATTAAAATATCTAATCAAAATTACCCCAAATTCATAACTCAACCAATTGATCAAAAAATAAACTATAAAACAACCAATGGTTTCACTCCTACAAGCAGACTTCTCAAGTGTAAAGAATTATAAAACAATAACATATTTAAACTAAATATTACCCATAATTTCATTCACCTCACATACACTTTTCTTTTTATTTCATTTCACTCAAAGAAGACAACTATAGCTTCATCAAAATTAATAGAGTTACATGTATCCTTTTTATGGATATATAAAGCAGAACTAAGATATTTATTTCTAACCCTACTTTTGTGTACCTTTGTTTTTTCATTTAAGCTCAAACTACTCTGACCTATATATATTATAATGATCAGGGTGTATTGGAAGTTGCAGTCTTACTGCATCTTCCATACAAGGTGCCACCAGTCTATTGGAACCTGGAAAATTTATATAGTAGGCAGATATGTAAGTTAAGATCCAATTTTATTTTATTATAGACCATTAGCCCCAGTCACTAGCTCGCAGAGCAGCAGAGATAATGTATGCTTTATTTTTAAAGAACGAAAGATAATAAAAAATAAGAATAAGCCACTGCCAGATTAACAACACACAGAAACATTTATTTTGCACATATATAAAATATAGAATTATTTTAGTATAACTTTTACTTTAGAATTTAATTCACATTTTAACTTTTTATTTTAGAAGTTCACACAGATGAATTTATTAATATTTTATTAAAGTGTCAAGTGTGGATAGACTACATAGATTGCACTCAAAACAGAAAATATTCTATATATTTTATTTAACCCTAGGCCAAAAGTTTGTAGTAAAACCAATGTCAATCTATCTGATATATTGATGTATTCAATGGAGCATGAATATGACAGCACAATACCATACTGTCAGGAATGCATATCTGAACAGCATGGTTATAGAGAAGAAATTATCTCTCATCCAGTACAGGAATGTTACATCTGTCTGGCAAGAAAATCAATAAAAAAAGAAAACTCCATAGGAAGGGATTGTGGTTCTGCCATCTTACTATCCCATTCCATAGGTTAAAGGAGTGATCCAAGAAGCAGGGAATATGTCTGCTTCTGATGGTCAGTAAGAAATGGGACTTATTTTGCCCAAGTGCAGCATATCATATGATCCTGCACATAGCGGATCTTCATGCTACGTTTACTAATCACACCAATACATCCAATCCATTGACCCAATTCAACTGCAAAACAAATAACCTGAGATTTACCCTTCCTTAAACTAACATAACTATGAATTTATGCAGCCATTCATGCCTGATGTAAATTTAACAAGATTTAATTAAAAGTTTAGCTTAACAGAAAAACAAATCATAATAAACACTTAAAAGAATGGAAAAAATATATTAATGGAAATGATTTTAAAAAAAACATTCAATAAAAATTATTAATAAATGATTTGGTTTGGTCAGATAGGAATTTTTATTTAAACACTGGAAAAGTTTTAGAATTAAAGTTCATTAGTTAGAGTTCTTACTGTTTTAAAAAATCCGTACTTTCTAGTTGCTTGTAATTTGGAATGTGTTAATTCCCACAATGTTCTGAGGAGATCAGTATGTATTTAGCCATTGGTCCTTTGCTGTTGCTGGTATAGTTCTTTGCCAGGCCCTGATGTCCTGGGGTCCGCAATATGGGAAAATGATATTTCATTTCCCTTTTTTTAAAACAACTGAAGGGATTGAAAGTGCATCTTTTCAATCCCTTCTCCAACTCTCCCAGACTTAACACATATAGCACATCTAATATTTTATTTCCATTTTTTTCATTTTATATTAAATTTGCGGATTAACTCAACATAACATCATGATGATGATGATCCTTTTACTGAGGTCCATTTCCTGAGGGATTTCTTTTATTGGCTATTCTGTTCCTATTGTTTTTTCTCTCCTATTTGACATTTACTTATAAATTTTGAGATGCCCAAGGGCTAGTTTACTTTAGCATTTATCACAAACCTTGTTGAAGAATTGGCAATCCTCATTGTTTATAACTGACAAGCTTAAAAGATAGGGTCATGTGATATATGACTCTTATTTTGACTATTTAACTAATTGAAAATAATCATTTTCATTTTACACAATACCATTAATTAAATTATATACATTCTTAAAGATATATTTTTATTTTTAAAACTTTAGTGTTTTTTTTTCTGAAAATTTAGTTTTAAAATACTTTTTTTTTTCTTTAATAAAGTTTTCTTTTAATAATTTTCTATCTGTGCGATTTAGATGACTTTTAATTTTCAATTTTTAAAAACAAATTTTTATTTGTGAACTATTTATTTTTAATTTTATTTATTAGAATGTAACAGCATGTGTGTCTGTTACAATATGTTCTTACAAAAACAAGGGCTAATATACACTACTCAGGAATAATCTTTCTATCTAAAATTTTCATTGTATTTTAATGATTAAAATAACTATATAAAAATTGATATCTATTATTGTTTTCTTCTTAAGCTCATTCATGTTCATTTTAAGAAATACAAATAATATATATATGTTGATACAAAGATTTTCACGGGTTGCATATATAAAATACATGTTTTTTTAAAAAAATAGTCTTAATTTAATATTTTTGCTATTGGTGGAACTTTAACGTTTTTTTCAAATCAGTGATTGTAGCGCCTCTACAATCGTCTTTCTCCTTTTTATCACACAGTGGATGACTTGTGTGATCAAGTCGAAACATCAGTATATCAATATTTAAAATTTTTTTAACATGGATGGACCAGCAAAATATGTCTTTTATATATATAATAAGAATGTTTGTGGTTATTTGTTTTTTTGTATTTTATGCTTATATGGGTATTTAGTTTAAAAGATTTTTGAATGTTATTTTAGAATGTTTTTTTTTTTATTTATTTATTAAGTATTAAATAAATATAAAACACAACTTTAAAAAATTACTAATCTGCAATTATGTTTTATAATAAACAACAAAAATAAAAATGTTATTATTTGTATTACACCAATGTTCTTCAACCTTGGGTCGTGCTGGTCCTTGAAAATTTACTGCCAAACTGCAAAAAAGTTTGTAGACTGGCAGAAAATTTTGTAATAACAAAATGATGATTTTAAATTTGTAATTAATACAATTTTTTATTTATTTTTATTGTTGTAATTATTTAAATAAACTTCATTATAAATCGAAATTTTGTTAAAAAAATAGTACAACTGTAATTATTGTATTATCATAATAATTGAAAGAATTTATAAAATAATTACTTTTATGCATGATATATTTCATTGTTTTTTTGAAACTTTAAATTTGACTTCAGTTTTCTCATTTATTATTTTTATTCTTAAATCAATGTTTAATAATGTATTGAGCTTCGATGTGTCATCAATGGTAGACTAAGATGGATGGTTACCAAATGAGGGTCAGTCTTATGATAATTTCCCCACTATCCTTGCTGTTAACCTTAGTATGCATTGTAGTATTGTGCCAGCTTGCTTATTGGTGATATGTAGCAAAAATTCTCATTTTATTGTGATTGTGCCTATTATCTTTTGTTTATTTCTTATTATTTAATAATGCTGTGTTATTTCTTTTGTAAAATTTTAAACCTTACAGAATGAAGTCAAACAGCAAAACCTCTTAATTTTCTTTCCAAGAAGAGACAAAAACAATATTCAAATAAAAAGTTGCAAAGATACTGAAAGTATGCCAAGTACTAGTGCTTTAAGTTTAAAAGAAAAGACAATATGTTGATATTTTGGAATGTTCAGTACAAACTCCAAAAAAGGGTAATTTTTTAGGCATTATGATAAGGAGTATTTAAAACTTGGTTTGGAATTGCTCCTGAAAATGAACTATCACTATGTATGTTCTGAAATTCTGTCAAATGCTGCTCTGAAATATTCCAAACTTGCTTGTCATTTGCATTTGAAGCATGGAGATTTGACTTAAAAGTCATTGAAATTTTTTTGAAAGATTATGTTATCAGATGAAAATTCAGAAAAATCAAATGTATGATGATGAACAGTAACAAGTCACTGTCTCAACAATCTTATTTAGTTGTTTTTGAATAGATAAAGCAAAAACTTTGCATCTTGGATGTCATACAAGAAATTTTGGTTTCCCAAGCCACTAAAAAACTAGAGCCTGTATCACTTTTGTACTCCACTATTAAAAGAAAAATTGTTGATGTGGCCACCAATATTGAAGAAGATATAGAAGGTGTAAAGAGATCAAAATGTTTTGAAATTCATCTTGATGAATCAACTGACATGAATAACCATACTCTCCTCCTTTGCTTCATAAGGTATAATGAAGATAAAGACTTAAGGGAGGAACTTCTTCGTTGCTTTGATTTACTTGCATGGATTATTAGTTCAGAGATATTTAATGTTTTTGAACAGTATTTTTAAGTGCAAGGCTTAGACTGGAGAAATGCATAGAAATGTGTCTGGGCATTGCTGCTAGCATGACTGCATACCACTCAGGAGTAGTTATAAAAATGAAGAAAATCACATACCCAAAAGTTTTGTTCACTCATTGTACAATCTGCTATGAACATCTTGCTACAAAAAACTTTCTGCTGAACTAAATACTGTGATGAGTGACACTATTAAGATGATTAATAAAATTTGTAATCCATCTATGAACTCCAGACTGTTTACAATATTATGTGAAAGTATGAACCCACAACACCAACAACTTCTATATGCAAAAAATGAGGTGGTTATTGAAAGCAAGAATTCTTGCATGATTTTTTAAACTGAGGCAAGAAGTAAAGCCGTTTCAGTGAAAGTTGAAATATGATCTAGTAAAAATTTTGTGGAAATGATGAATGGGTGGCTAAAGTTGCATATTTGGCTGACATATTTGACTTTCTTGATGGACTTCAGCTTTCTCTTCATAAACCTTATACAAATATTTTTACACTGAGAAATAAAATGGCTGCTTTCAGAAAGGAGTTGTCTTTTTGGAATAGTTACACACACACAAAAAAAGATATAAATGTGTTTCCACTTTGGGGAGAATTTTTGATTACTGCTGTTATCAACTTGAAAGTCGTATTCGACATAATAAGTGAGTATTTAAGGTCATTAGCTGAAAACTTAAATAATTATTTTCTTGAGAATGAGGATCCTCATAAAAGTAATCTCCGGTTTAATAAGCCTTTTTTGGAAGATATAAGATCATGCGCACTTGACTTAATGATTGAATTGTCAACTGATGTCATTCTGGTGTCCAGACATAAAATGAAATCATTGTCTCAGTTTTGGCGATTACTTAAAAAAGAATATCCAACTTTTAGTTATAAAGCAATCAATTTATTTTCATTCTCGTTTTTCTGTGAAAAAAATATTTTCAGCAATGTTAATAATAAAAAATAAACAAAGAAATAGATTGGATGTCAAAGCAGCACTTCGTCTTTCTGAAACAATGCTATAGCCATTCATATCAAATTTAGGATCAAGGAAACAGCAGCAGATGTCACATTAATTGAAAATTGTAATTTTAAAAGCTAATTACCATGTTTTTTAGCCTAAAAACTGATTATAATTTTTTAAAAAAATTGGAATTCAAACGAATCATACAAATGTATCCTAACCTCAGTTTTAACCTAATTTAAATCAACTTAAAATATAAAAAAGAAAAATAGAGAAAGTTTAGGATATTTAATTACATTATCTGTGATATTTCCTGAAATTTAGGTAATTAACATTTTATCCTTGCATATTTTAATAATATTATAATTGCAACACATATGCATTAATGAGAATGATTGTGATTGGACTGTTTTCTATAGCAGTGCAGCCATGCACTACTCAAGAGTATATGATCAACATGCAAAGGAAAGCCACACCACTGCAATACATAGTGATCCCATAGCTTGTTATAGCCAGTTACATCTGCATCCATATCTAATTTATTTTTAGCCTTTTACTAATCTCTGGATGTGAAAAAGTCTATTATACTATTTAAATTTTATTACTAAATGCATGACCCCCTTTTTTGTATTCAACTTTCTCCAGTCTAGTGTTGTCTCTTTTTTTGTGCCCTTTTAATCTCAGAGTGATGTTTCAAGTAATTTTATTTTAAATATAATGATTACTGCACTGATTAGGATCTTTTACATTATATTAACTTCTAATGATCACCATTTCCTTTGCTTAACACAAGTTGTTAATTCAGTAGCAAACTCTTCTCCATACAGTAGTGATATCCAGTGCAACTTTTGTTAATCAATAGATACAAGAAGTATTAGTGGACAAAATCCTTATTTAGGTGCAGTGCTCTCAGATCCAAGACTCCTTCTGATGTAAGCCACAAGCTAGAAACTAGTCTGTAAATATTGAATGAGTAGGCACTAAATAGGGATTTTATGCACAAATGTTCTTGCATCCATTGATTACTAAAGCTAGCACTGGGTGTCACTACTGTAGGGAGAGTTTGCTATTATATTGTAACAATTTCTGAATAACTGGTATGTCCATGATAAGGTGAGATGGGTTCAAATTTTAAACTGACTTTCCAGAAATAGCTTCACTTAACATGTGTTAATATATGAAAATAAGTGTTAAAACATAGAAAATTTGCTTTTATTATATTTATATATTAAAATACTTAATTCTTTATTTATTTCAAGTTATAATCTAAAAAATTATTAAACAAAAAAATATAAAAATATGAAGGGCATGATCAAAAAATTATATAACTAGTCAAATATAATAATTATGAACACATGCTGAAATATGAAAGAATTAGAAACACAAAAATATGATTTTTAGAAAATTTATTTCAGTTACAATTTAGAAATTACTCTTACACCTCCACCAACATTCACTTTGGAAGTCATGTTATGTCTCAGATACAATTTACTATTGAATATCACACATCTTTATAAAATTTATATTATGATCAAATTGATAGCTCAATTGCTGTGGATTGTCATTTGTCATTTACAAGCACATAACTTATCGTGAAACCTGAACCCATACACCTGATATGCACTAGTTAAAAATTATTGTTTCTATTTCTCAGATCAATCATAACTTCCACAAGGTATTTAAAATCAAAATTTGTAGAATTCTTCAGTGTAGCATCTAACCATATATTGGTAACAGTTATTATTACTATAAATAAGTAATACTTTCTATAAATTACATTACGACAATAATTTTTTTCTGTTCTTTATTTATATTTGTTTTGTTTTCTTTACATCTTAATTGTTAAGTAGCCATGAATATGGAACTATAAACTGTCCCGAAAGCACTTGGTGGTAATTTTGATAATTTTACTTTTGTTTAATAGCTTCATTAACTGTGTGCAGCACACACACACACACACCCATATATATATATATATTAATTGATTTACATCTTAATGTACATTTTAGAAAATTTCCCCATAATTTTTTCTTCACACTTTAATGCTTATCTATTATAATTTCAGTAACTAATGATCACCAGATGGTAGTGCTTAATAAATTCCTATCTGGTTCTGTCTTGTCTAATATCGGCAGACTAATTTCAAGCTTTGCTTTTGGACCTTTAGGATCTAATGCAATCTTTTTCTAGAAGTCTTCAATTATCTTTCTTTTTGTCTATCAATCTATCAGCACAAATTGAAACACTTATAAATGTTTTCAACTTAAGCACACTTGCTTTTATAGTCCAGTTCAGCATCTATATATTATGGTATTCTTATTTTTTTAAACAAACAAAGACAAATATTAGTTCCTAAAGCTTACAATAGGTGGCACAGAGTTGTGAAGAAAAATAAGTTGCTGAAACAGCAATGAAACCATGTGATAGAATCATGTGATATTTCCATAATCAGACAATTATAGATTCCATTGTAAAATGACTAACAAAGTTAGTAACCTTTATGCCATATGATCCTTAAAAAAATTACCTGTAAATTTAGCTAATATATTATAATTTAATACAGTGTACAGGCTTAAACACATCTGCACATATAAAGTAATATATTTGAGATTCAAACTCAGACTTTCACATGACCCTCAACCCTCCATACTATCTCATATTGCTGACCCACCTGCTCACACACATGTTGAAAATATAGACAGTCACCAATATATGTATTTTATGCTAAAATAGCAATCATCAGTTAGTCCAGATTCTCATCTGCACACATATATACAATCAGTGCTCAGTTTTATATTAAGATAGCCAATCTTCATACTTTAATGGACAGGCTTCAAACTACCCAACTCACAACTCTTCAGCCATCCATTTTATTGAATCTGATGATGAAACATTCAAAGCCCATATTAGTACTAAGATTGTCATCCTACACATGATGACATTAGTCATTCAGACTCCTCATATACTGAAAAATAATCCATATATGTGAGGGATGTGCATATGTTTAACACACAATGTTTCAATATGTAATTTAAGACACAGACTTACCCACATGCACATATAATGTAATATATATAAGATTCAAACTCAGACTTTCACATGACTCTCAAATCTCCATGTCATCTCATATGGGTAGAATGACAACCTTGGCACTAATGTGGGTTTTGAATGTTCCATCATCAGATTTTCAATGAAATGATGGCTGAAAAGTTGTGGGTTGGAGTAGTTTGAAGCCTGTCCATTAAAGTATGAAAATTGGTTATCGTAATATAGAGCTGAGCAATGATTGTATATATGTGTAGAGATGGTAATCTGTACCAACTGATGATTGCCAGAAATATGTATATTGGTGATTATTTATCTTTTCAACATGTGTGTAATTAGTTGGGTCAACATTATGAGATGGCATGGAGAGTTGAGGGTCATGTGGAAGTCTGAGTTTGAATCCCATATGTTACATTGCTAAGCCTGTACTGTGTATTAAATTACATATTGAAACATAGTGCATTAAAGGTCTGCCCACCCCTCGAATATGTATGTAAAATGGATTATTCTCCTGTACATGAGGGGTCAGAATGACTAATGGCAACATAAGTAGAATGACAACTTTGGCACTAATGTGGGATTTGAATATTCCATCATCAGACTTTCAATGAAATGGCTGGCTGAAGAGTTGTGGGTTGGAGTAGTTTGAAGCCTGTCAATTAAAGTATGAAGATTGGTTATCTTAATTAAAGCTGAGCACTGGTTATATATATGTGATGAGATAGTAATCTGGACCAACAGATGATTTCTGGTTTAGCATGAAATACATATATTGGGGATTATTTATCTTTTCAACATGTGTGTGATCAGGTCGGTCAGCAATATGAGATAGCAGGGAGAGTTGAGGGTCATGTGAAAGTCTGAGTTCGAATCCCATATAAATATATTATAGCAATTTTAGGCAATTGCACTGAACAGTTAACTATATAGAAATTATTTTATTCCTTTAATTAGGAAATGGATAGGTTGTTTTATACTTCCAAATTTAATTATACTTATTAGTAACCATCAAATAATTGATTTTGAAGCATGTAGTTTATAACTCGATTTTTGTTTAATGCTTTTAAAATATTGTTTGCATTGTATGAAATCTAATGTTTTCATTAATTGATTAAAAAAATTATGGACAAATCTTTGAAAGTTAAATTTTGTTGGAAATCTAATATGTATTTTTAATTTTGTAATAACATTGATAACGAATGTAAATTTAATGACTGACTTATTTTTCAGTTTTGATTATAATTCAATTTTATAAACCATCTCTGTTGATGGTAAGGAAAAACTAAGTAAAGCATTATTTATTTTAATTAAAAATTCAAAATATAAAATTCTACAAAAAAAGTTGCAAAATCTTTAAAGAAATCAATAATCCAAGAGGAAAAAGCCAAAATAACTTAATGTATTATTCTTCAAGAATTTTGGGAATAAATGGTCTTATAATCCATTAAAGTGATAAATGCGTATAACATTTTTGTTACATATAACTTTGTTTCTCGAAGAAAAGGTAAAAGTCTCAATCTTAAGTGAATCAAGTTCAACTAATAAAACATATAGTTGACTTAGTAGAAATAAATTAAGAACTATAGTAGAAATGTAGTGTATGTTCCAGTAAAATGTTGATTGGGTTCACTTTCAAATTATCATGTAGCAATATAGGTTATCTATTTCCCACAATAATTTCAAGATGTTAGCATGTGTGCATTACAAGTTATGACATGAAATATGGCTGTGTGGTGCTTACTTTAAGATATGGTATTTTAACATTACATTTTGTTTTAAATTAGAAAAAAATATTCTGAAAAAATTTGAAATGATTCAAACTGTATATGGCAGAAAAGTCATAAGGTGCAATATTGTTTTTGAGAGATTTGCATGATTTCATGATGACAATAAAATCATTGAAGATGATCAACAAAAGTATAAATCATAGTTTGTGTGTAAATCATGCCACAAACATGATAGTGATTACAGTGAAATGGCATTACAGGATGCATGAAGAGAGTATCAGTTGCTTTTCATTGAGGCACATGATGTCAATATTAATAACTTATTCAAGAGTTACAGATTAAGATAAGACTAGAGAAATAGATATGGTAGCAGGTGATGATAGAGAAAGTGGAAATTTCTGAAATTTCATGTGTTACATTAGCTAACTGTAAATCTGAAATATTTATTTTTTAAAAGTAGAATTTAAGAAAATACTCAAAAAAATTTAACACTCTATCTATAACAATTACCAAATCTATACTAGAAAAAGCTAATCAATACATATTAATAATAATCCTAGAAAAGCACATGATAAACAAATATAATCCACATCTGGCAGATGAAACCTCAACAGTTGATAGGTGGCAGAGTTAACACGATCATTTATTTAGATTTGAAAGCTAAGTAGAGGAACAAATGAGGCTGGTAAGGTATAAGACATTTATAAAATATGTCTGTTCATTTTGAAAACTTAACCCTGTTTCTTATTGGCATTTAGACTTCTATAATGCAATTCATTTTACACAAGATTTATTTGAGGTCTTAATACTTTTGGGTCATTGAAAGTTTATGCTTATATCAATTCAGTTAAGAAGTTGTATAAATGACAATTCTATCCTTCCTAATATAACCAAATTCAACAATAATTTATTATAAGTTTTATTTTGCACAATAAAATTTCACATGTAATTTTTTGAGATTTTTTTTTTTTCATGTGTCAAAACATCGGCTGAAAAGCAAACCCAGGACAACTACTTTTAACGAAGCTGTGCTGACCACTCAGCCACCAATGCTTCACTGTAAATTTCCACATTAATAAATAAAAAGGTCAAAAGATATTAAATAGGATACTACAGGAAAAAAGCATTTGACAGCCTCTTATAGAAAAACTGAAGAGAAAATAATACTTGTCAGAATTTCTAATTGTATGAGGATGCATGTTTAAGCAGATTTACAAGCTAAAAGTATCTGGAAATTAAAAAATATACTCAAAGAAAATGTAATTTTTAATATTTATGTTCATCATTGCCTAGCATACTTTCAATATGTTTACTATCTCATGATAATATAGTAAATATATTGAAAGCTGCTAGGCAGTAGTAAAGCTAAAATATTAAAAAGAACTACCTTTATTATGCGTATATTTGTTACTTACCATATATTGCATTGGTTCAGAAAATAAAGAAAATAGTAACAAGCTTAAAATAGTAATATAAATGTTCGGACATTTATACAGAAAAGGTTAGCATAAATCACTTTTATACATGCTTAGTATGCTTTTGATATATTACATATCATATTCATAGCTCATTCATTTCTTCAGTGTTCATAGTTAGTAAGAATAATTGATAGCTTTATTCATTATTTAAATTCATTTAAATTTATTGTTTCATTATTCAAAAATATTTAAATTTTTTTATTGTGCTCACTTCTTTGATAAGGGAATGCTGGTCACTTTTCTATTTATGGCAAATTGATCTTTAGCTATTGTCCAAGCCTCTCCTTAATCTTTTGTTTTGTGTCCTCCCTTTTGGTACATATGATTTTAGCTTTTGTCAAATCAAATTTATGGCCTTGCTGTTGCTCATAATCCATAAATACAGAGGAATATTCGAGGCTTTTTATGGCTCTGTTATAGAAATATTTGTGCTGGGTAATTCTTGTTGACAAATGTACAACAGAGCCATGAAAAGCCCTGAATATTCCTCTATATGAGCAGTATCGTGTCATAAATTCGATCTGATCAAAGCTTAAATTGTATGTACCAAAAGAGAGGACGAAAAATGAAAGATTAAGGTGGCTTGGATGATAGCTAAAGATCAATTTGCCATAAATAAAAAAAGAGTCTAGCGCCCCTCCCCCATTAAATAAGTGAGTGCGATGAAGAAATTTTAAATATTTCTGAATAGTGAAACAACAAATGTAAATGAATTTAAATAATGAATAAAGCAATCAAGTATACTTATTAACTATGAACATTAAAGAAATGAATGAGATATAAATATGATATGTAATATATTGAAAGCATGTTAAGGATAAAAGTGTTTAGATAAAAATATATAGTCATCTTCTCTGGATAAATGTCCAAACTTTTATATTATTAATATTACATTCACACAGAAAAGAGATATAAGTTTATGAAATTAAACTAAAAAAAAGATAAATATCCGTTTTCTGACCAATATTAAATGGTTTAATTTTTTGTGAATCCCTACCTAAATAAAATCCTAAAAATGATTGGAATCTGAAAAAAATATCCAAATCTTATTGAACCCACGTTTAAATTTCAGCTTATGGGCTTTTCAAACTGATAAATTTACTATTACACTATAGAGGAACTTTATTTTATATATATATATATATATATATATATATATATATATATATATATATATATATATATATATATATATTGTAACATAAATAAAGAAGATGATCATAGATCCATTGTAACTAAATTAAAGATTCAATTAAAGATTCAAAAGAATTATGTAGCTTAATAAATGAAAAATGATAACTTAAATTTTTTTATCAAAGAGAAAAGAATTAAACATTGTAACTTGCTGAGCATAAGCTATTAAACAAAGATCAGACTGAGTTATCAATCATATTAAGGGTCATTGGATTAAATGAAACATACTCCTGGATAGTAGCTATATAGCCACAAGGTCATAAATATTAAAATGATGAGTAGGAATAAATTGAACATATTTCTATAATTAGATTTCTCAAGATATGACAATATCAATAATTATAAACAAATTATTAATAACAACTATTATAACTCAGGTATATGGAAATCAAGTGAGGTGAGTACGCTGGTAACTCAATCAAATATCTCTCAATATATCCAACTGTAGATTTTATCCACTTTCATTTCTTGGTTTGATGTTAAGTGCATATTTAAACAAATACCAAGTGAATATGGTCTAGCAGGGCGCCACTAGATTATCTGAATCTAGACACAGTTATATCTAATAACCTTTTCACATGTACCGGGTTTGAATCCCTTTTTGGTACTTTATTTCTAATAAAATGGAGGATTTTGCTTTTAGAGCCATATCACTGTATGCACTAATATTTAGGTAAACATAAAACATTTTTAAACCAAAGTGAGTATATAAAATTCATTAGACATAAATCATTTGTTAGAGCTTAACATAATACATGTGTTTCAATATTTTTCTATAAGTTTTACTAGCTCAGATTACTATTAATCTAGGATGGCAATTCACTCATCCTTGCATGAAATAGATGATGGAATGGTGGTTATAATATTACTAAGAAATCACTAAACATTATGAAATCAATATTTATTTATGGCCTTTAAACATTTAAACAACTCGTTAATTAAAATGTGATGATGATGATGACAATGATAATGATAATGGTTTCAACCACAGCTTTAGGACTAAGCCTAAACATAAAACCTAATTCTTAAAGAAATTCATAATTATTGCTTAATTTTAGCATATTTAATCATATCTCAAATAACCAATATTCAACCATTGATGATGAATGATCACAACCAATAAAAAAAAATACTCTCAATGAAATATATACACCTCATTTAATAAAAGAAACATATTTATTAATGCATTACTAATATCTACATGAAAATTTATAGATAAACATGAAAATTTATATGAATAATAATAATTGATTATATTGCAATCTTCAGATTAATTTCAAGTTCTTCCCCCTTTCCCGTCAAATGTATATTGTATTAAATTGGGTAACCGATTTATTAAAATGTTCCATCCACAAGAAAAGTATTTCATAAAAAAAAAATCACTCATTGGCACACATACTTTATAATCTAACGTGTCAAGCAAAATGATAAAAAAAATGTGAATAGAAGTGAAAGAGCAAGTTTTACCGAATAAGTTTTAAAGTATATTTCTATCCCCCTCCCTTCTACACTCTGAAACCTATACTTTCTTAAGACAAAATAATTTAATATTTTAATACTGCTTATTCCTTCACATTCACTCGCAATTATACACAGGTAAAGTATTATTATGTATGTGTGTGTTTTTATCCCAGAAAAAACCAAAATATTATTTAAAACCAAAATAATAATACAAAAAAAATAATTATTATACACATTAATAATATTTCATAACTGTAAATCAATAAACAATCATAATTTTGGTACATACAAAATCATTAAGGAAACCTAAGGTTATCATTAGTAAAAAATTCTTGGTTTTAATCTATCTGAATTGTCTTTAAAAGTTCTTTAAATAAAATATACCACTTTATTGCTAAAATTTTATTAAGACTCTGCTATCATAAAGAAAATAGATATAAAAAGTCATATTATCGATCCTTTGTTTTGTGGAGAACTTCCAAGGGTTCAAACTTGTCCTGTTAAATATTTATAGTTTGCAGCAACAATTTCCATTTTCTTTGGAACTAACTCTTTCTTGAGGTGTATAATTGTTTGATGATGATGATCTTATTGAGGTTATTTGCTTTAGTGGACAATTTGGAAATCATTATATTAATTTTTCTTCTCTTCCTGTCAAGCATGATTCTTTTAGTAGATGAAGTACAGCAGTTGTTTTCACATTTATAAATTTTCTGGGTTTAACTACTTCCGGTTTGTCGGCGTCATTTGCGCCCTTCGGTGCTCATTTGATGATGTGCTATTTTCTTTCTTTGCTGACGTAAAAAGTATAATGATGACGTCGAAGAAAATATGGCCGTTTTTAGCTATATATGTTAGCTTTCAAACGATCTTTATTTCAAAAAAATCGGTCGAAATTTAGATTTTTGGCGAATTTTTCAATCAACCACAGTATTTAATTTTTTTGTTTTTTTGGTAATTTTTGTACTTATCACGAAACGATAAAAGACATAAAATGTTTTACGGCTGCAAGTGAAGTTTTCTTCGGTATTATTCTCAAACAAGGCTTACAACAGACTAAGAATGTAATTATTCGTAAGTAAAATTTTTTAATTTTTTTTTTTAATTTTTTGAAAAAATATATTTTTTATTAATTTTAGTTTGTAATTAGTGTGTGCTAATTTGTAGTTATATATTTATTTATTTATGCTCATATACAATTCATATCTATCGAAAAATTGGTGTGTGTGTAATTATATATTTATGGTCGTATAGAATTCATATTTATCATAATTTTCTAAAGGTAGTTTGTAATACATTTATTTATGCTCACATAGAATTCATATTTATCGAAAAATTAGTGTGATTTAGTTTGTAATTATATATTTACTCATATAGAATTCATATCGTAATTAACTTATTAGTATATAATTCATATCGTAATTTTCTAAAGTTCTATGTACACTAATCCTCTTATTTTTATAAAAATAATGATTTTCAAAAAGTATACTTTTTGAAAACCATTAATTATGTTTATATTATATGGTTTACAAGCAATGAGTTATAAGACTAATAAACAAATGTATACAGACAGACATTGCATACACAAACATATAATCCAATTCTGATTCTTGTTTATGTTTATGCTTGATCATGCTTTGCTTTTGCTATATGTTTCATAACATTATTTTCAAGTCTATAGACTATATGCAAATAAATTATATCTGTGGTACAATAAATATAACAAGATAGCATCACTTCTGTACATAAAAAATATAAACATCACTTGTGCACTGCATAAAGAATATAAACATCATTGGTGATCACAATGTACATAAAAAATATAAACATCACTTGTGCACTGCATAAAGAATATAAACATCATTGGTGATCACAATGAATATAAACATCACTATTGTACACCCAAAAAATATAAAATGAAGAGATAAAACTCATTTTATCAGTGATATAGAAAGTAGCCTACAATTTCTAGTTTTAGACATACAAGAAGCCAATTGCTATGATGATTTCTTTTGTATCTTTTATTAGGATGAATCTTTTTCTTTATAGATGCCTTTGACATTTAGAACATTTGGGGTACAAGATAGAAATGAACAAGTCATATCCGACTTTGTTTGGAGATTGTGAAGCTATGGATTATCTCAGGTAAGACATATTATACATGTTTAGAAAGATAATTTTGTAAGGAATAGAAAGAAATTATCACTGAAGATGAATTTTGAATTTTAGTTAATGTTAATTTCCAAATTATGAACAAAAAATAAAATAATAATTATTTCGAATGTGAAAATTTCTTTTTTTTCCTTATTTTTTATATAGTTATCACTATTTATTTTATGCTTATTGTTTTTCTTAATTTTTCTAGTTTCTAGCAATGTAATTGTTTTTGTTCTAACATAATTAAAACTGAAGTTATTATGAAAATTGTGTCTCAGGCCATTATTTTAAAAAGTTCAATATGGCGGCTTGAAGCTGAAGTAGTTAAACTCAGTTACTGGAACAATTAATTGGACTTGATGATCTAATATTTATCAGTAGATTACTCTTTTCCTGATTACTCTTTTCCTGATTACCTTCCAATGCAGGTGAATGTTTTCTTCTTTCTATTTAAAAACATCTTATTTCTCTCGGTCAGTTGAAAGGTGTAGAATATTATTTTTCAGACAAGACATCTTTTTTTTCCTATATAATGTGCTGGCTGGATGGTCTGGTCAACAGATGAGACATATATTAATTTTCTTACCCCACCATTCTTATATCTTCAATCCTCAAAAATTTAATATATAAAAAAATGACTTGAAATTGGGAATTTTTGTAGAGTTGAAATGCTTGTCCTTTTAGTGTCTATATTTTTAAAAGTCTCTATATAATAATAATGATGATATCAACTGATTTTCCAGACTGCTTTTATATCCATTTTTTTTTCTATTTTTGGCCACCTCTTTTAATTAGACTTATAACTTATTTTCAACCAAATCATTTTTTAGTTGAATAGTATGAAAAATCTCAGTATCCTGATTTTTAGACAAACTTTTGTTTTGACAGGAAAAATAATCTTAATCCTTTTTCCTCACGTATCTGTAACATCTAAAATTGGAGATTCTTTCTTTTGATCTTAAGATGAGACATTTTTAAAATTAGTGTTCTCACCAAGCTTAAACTCCAAAATGACAAACACTCATTTATAAAAACAAAATTGTTACAAAATATACATTTTATTCAACAGATTTTCTCCTTTAACACAAAATTGGTGAATAAAAAAAAATAATTTGACAGATTTAATCCTTCTTCTTTTTCAATATATAATAAATGTAAATTTATGTATGTAATGTACACACATACTTTTATCATTCAAATCATGTATAAACTGACATTAAATAATCTAATTGTTAGCTTAGTAATTATAACTCTAATATTTAAAATTAAATCCTTAGCTTTTAAATCCAAATTACAATTATAGAAAAGCAAAATAGAAACAGAATAAGATATTAGAATTGATCAAGCATAGGTTAGTTTTAAAGAAAGTTTAATATCTGAAATTTAAAAGTGGTTAACTAAATAGTTTTTATAACACACACTGCCTATACATATGCATTATAACTTTGCTTTTTAACAGAAAAATTAAATATTGAATAGTTTAAATGTGTGTATTACCTTTCTATCAACACACAAACAATTAAAGTATGTAACTGTTGCCCCACTCTCTTTGTATCTTAAGCTTTTAGAACCAGATCTTGTAAGGTTTAAACTTGGATGCCCTACAGCTTCCCTTTTTTTATGAAAATGTGATGATGATTTTTGTTTAGCATTTTCTTTCATGCACATTGTGATAAATTTTGCTAATGACTAAATTGTAATGGCACAATATATATATATATATTAAAACAAAATAAATGTCCGCTAATATTAATAATACAATAATGAAACTTAAATATATTCCAAACAACAGTAAACAATTTATAATATTATATAAATAAAAACTCATAAAGAAATATTTTCGATTATATTCATAATCATTTTCAACTCAACTTTCAAAATAGAATCATCAATTACCAACTGGAAACACATGTACCTACTAATAAAAACTGCCTCTTTAATTTTTCTTTTTTCATTATCTCTCTCTTGGCCTAAAATTTTTATTTTATTTATATCAAAATTAAACTTAAAATTACAATTCCTATCATGATCATAAAAAACAGATTTTGAAAGTTGAGTTGAAAATGATTATGAATATAATCGAAAATATTTCTTTATGAGTTTTTATTTATATAATATTATAAATTGTTTACTGTTGTTTGGAATATATTTAAGTTTCATATATATATATATATATATATATATATATATATATATATATATAATGAAACTTAAATATATGATTATATATATATATATATATATAATCACAAGTTCCAACAACTAACTGGTTACCCTTTGTAATTCACTTTATTCTCATGCTTAATTTAAACCATAGAATATCAGCAATTAGCTTATATAAATTAAAAAACAGCAATATTTTATCAAAGCAACATCTCATTTACTACATAAAGTAAATTGTCTTGACAACATATTGTGACAGTCAGATGATGTATGTTGATTTAACCCAGTTCGAATACTAGGCGAAAGTACCTCAAGGCCATCCATACATGAGATATTAAATCAAGAATACTATGACCTTTGCCCTATTTGCCTATTCTTGAGGTTAATTACAAACAAACAACATTATCTAAGACACACATAAACTATTTTCTCACCAGCCACAAAGCTTAGAAACAGAGGTAGAGACAAGGACGGGAACACCTACAGAGCTAAATAGTTAAATGTGTGTAACAGTACTATGAAATATGTGTTTTGCATGCCTGGATCATTGGAAAAGTAAAATAAAGCATTATAATAAAATTAGGAAACTCAAGCTTTTTATAGTTAAATAATATGTTTAATTAACAACTTTAAAACATGAATTATGATTTAATGGCCTCCGCTATTCCCCTAAATTAATGAACACTAATTAGACAATAAAAACAGATTAATATGTTTGCGGTCTAAATCTTTTCTTCCCAATTTTATTAAAATTGTCAACCCGAATCTCCTCGATAAAGTACAATAATAAAAATCTTTCACAAAGCATTTTTTTAATTGCTTTGCACTAAAACAGAGTTTAAAAATTATTTAAAACGTATATAGCTAAATCTGATATATGTAATAAGCTAGTGGCAGACAAAAGAAGCATTATTGAGGAGATCAAATTGGCAAACAAAAGGAAACTTACTCGTATTGAATTTTACAAATATAATGAAAATTGGAAAGAGATTTAAATGAAAAACTAACCTTTAAACTTAACCACAATGGAATATGAAATATTTATAAACGTTAGTAATAAAGAATAGTGAAGGAAAAAAAAGGGTTAAATATATATATAGATGATCATGCAATATATATATATATATATATATATATATATATATATATATATATATATATATATATATATATATATCTAAGACTAGTCTAATAAAAATGGTTGCATAACAAATATAATTAAATACAACATTTCATAAATACAATTCAATGAAGCAATAAAAAAAAGGTATGAACAAAAAAGAGTAGAAAGTAAATAGTTCAATGGAGGAGAGATATGATTACTGTCCTGGTTCCTTGTTCCTGTTCGGCGGCATCATGGCTTGATCCAACCATCAATAGGTATTTGTCCAGACAATGAAAATGGAAATATGTAGCATGGTTTCACGAAAAGTCCTACAGACATGGCATAGAGTTCAGATCACTATTAGGTGGATACTACAGCATTTTGGATGGTATTTAGGAACCTTGGCGATAGGCAAAGCTATTTATTTGCCTAGCCAAGCATAGTAAAATCCATCAAATTCGTATGACTTTTAGCTTGAGCATGTTCAAACTTCTCCATGATTTTGAAGATGACAGTTGTCTAACTTTTTGGAATAAAATCTCCACAAGCAAAATCTGAAAGAGTTCTCCAAAGAGAAATCTGAATGCCAGCAAGGAAACTTTGAATGCCAGCAAGAAAACTTTGAATAATCAAGTCTTTTGTTTTCACTTCTATTTATACCCTCTTTGTCAGCTACCTTCTATTGTTTGTATGGTCTTAGATCTTGATAAGCCCCCATGCTCCTTTGTTTCAAGGTAACATTTTCTAAAAATAACCTTTACATTTTTTACTTTAAATTTCTTTCTTTAAACTTTGAATTTTATTAATTAAAAAAGAAAGAGAAAGCCATCTTTAATTTGCCTTGAATGGGCTAATTAATTAAAAATATACATTCTTTTAGAAAATGTTGGTGGGCTTATCTCAAAATCAAATCATACTAAATATTTTAACAAGATTTAAAAAGAAAAATACATTCTTATTTCTTTTAATAAAATAACCATTTTATTTCAGCAGAATTTTGCATTAACTCATATATATATGCTTGACGTATATATATGTTTGATTAAAAAGTTTTACAAGTAATTTTTATTAACAGAAATCTAATCTTAGAATGGAATTTATTAAAATGAAATAGTTAAATGCAAATACAAATTATATAAACATAATTAATTTTAGCTTTAATGCAAAACCCTGCTGATATTGGACTATAAACTTAATTCAGGTCTATAATACTAACTAAGTTTATAGAAGGCTGTGAAGCATGGATCGGACTTCAGATCCATCGCTTCAATATTGTTGATATTCTGTTGGTTTAATTAAGCATAATGACAATGATACGTATTTTGAAAACCCATTTATATAGATTTTATTTATTTTACAAGAAAATTAAAAAAAAAAGATTTCAATGACATTTTCATACTAATAATAAATGTATTCTTAATGGCACAACCCTATACACCAATGGAAACGCTACAAGCAGTCTCATACTGTTCTTAAGAAGAGTATTTGTTTTATATAAATATTTTAATTTTGATTTTAATTATTATTAACATTATTAATAATAGATATTAAAATATTTAAATAAGAAAATTTAAAACATTATAGACGTAAAATCGCAAAAAACAGAGAAACAAAATTAGTTTTGGTTAAGTGGATTTAGTTGACTATTTTTTTTTTTTTTACAATCAATTCATTATAATAAAATAATTTAACTTTTTAGTACTAAAGAATTAATTTTATTTGTTATAAAAGGAAGAAAAAATAGTGATCATTTGCAAAAGAGAAGAAAATTACTAGCCATTTGGATGACACTTGTTACAAGATACCCTTAAACCTGAAAAAAGAGGGCATAAAATTGACCACATGAGCAAAATTTAAACTAATTTGATTTTGCAAAGTAAACATACTAAGATGGACATTTCTTCAGTTTAAGAAATTATATAAAATTATGGCATTTGAAAATTTAAATCGATTCCATATCCCGATTGTTGCGATTTATAAAAATAAAGAGATTTTCAATGAAATGGATGGCTGAAGAGTTGTGGGGTGGAGTGGATTAAAGCTTGTCTATTCAAGTATGAAGATTGGATATCTTAATATAAACTGAGCATTGATTGTATATATGTGTTGTAACAGTCAAAACACGTGTATCTCGTTAACATAGTGCAGAATTCTACCACCACACAGAACAGCAGCACCATCGAGTAGCGAAGCCACCTATGGTACCGAATTCAAACATAGTTTATCGGTTCCACACTACAATCTATGGAACAACGCCTCTGATGCGACATAAGTAAACACTTCTTTAGGCACGGTGGTCAGGGAGATGCACGAGATTCATGGTATTGTTTCCGAGTTGGCCAACAATCAAACGAATATTAATTCACATATATAATCGAGGAAATATATATAATGGGCATCGAATAAATGAAAACTTAACTACAGACGTACAGTTAAAATTATTTATTTACGTATTTAATAAAAAAAACATTATTAATGTTATTAATCATATTTTATATTCAGAGTTTCAATAGCTAATTGGCAATTTTACTATATATAAAAATACATTTATTTATAAAGAGCATTCATTTATATGAAGGCGTAATCTAGCTACCTAAGGTTCCCGAGTGAGTATTTCTAATGCATACTGTAGGGAATTTATACTTTGCACTGCAAGAGTCATCCGTGGCGGCGGACATACATTTATTTAATAAAAATATTTATTTTACGACTAAGGGCGAACATTTATTTGAGAGTGGATGACGAAGATAATGCCGAGGCGGAGTGATATAGAGAATGATAAACTAAATAAAGGAACACGTGGTACGCTTTAGAAGGGCGATATAAAATGGCAGCACTGAAACTGCAATGCCGTGAATAAGTTTATAAGGGCTTCGGGTTGGTCTCTGCCTCGACCCGAAGAGGTAAGGTGTCACATGAGCATAACCAGGGACAAGCGGTCCATGTCGCAATTTGCCAGCTGGCTGCATGACGGTCGTCAAGCCCTACGGGAACATTATCATGTCCACTTGTGTAGGACGACTGGGGTTAATTCAACCCTATAGAATCCGGAGTATTCACGGCGTGGAATGAGCCATCGTGGCTTCAAAACGTAACACATGTATAAGATCTAAAAGATTATGGTAATATTTAACTAGATTTCAAACTCGGCCCCCCATTATCAACGTTGACTGAAAGAAAATTGGTGACTCTCAAAGAAATGAAATTTCCGTAATTATTCATTAAAATTTAATAATAAAAAAATATCTAAAAGGGGACTTATTACAGCGAGCATGCCAGCTGTTACGAAGTAGTAGACCCTGCATTACAATAACTGATTCTTTGAATGCGTGTCGATTTATATGAAATTTAAGTTATTTATAAAGCAAATATTAATGACAATTCGACACGCATTCAATGTTCAAGCGATTATGGATTTAGCTTTAAAACTAAGACAATTATGAGAAGGTAATATTTCAATGATAATTATAAATAAAGTGTAGATTTGAGAAATACACACCTAAGAAGGATAGAGGGAGGTAAGCTAGATTATGCGAGAAATTTACAGATTACATTAATTCTCAAATTTTAGTTTCACAAAATTACAATTTTAACATTTAGAAGTTAGACAAATAGTAGGAGATGAGCTATAGCTTATTTACTAGAGTACTCTATAATTTGGAATACACACACAGGTACCTGTTTTATAAGATGTTTTCGTCCATTTGTTTAATAGTAGATTGTTCGTGATTAGCAGTTTTCTTTCTTGTCTTTGGGTTTTTTATTGATTTTAACAGCAGCGGCTTTCTTGTTTATTTCAGGCAGCAGATCATTATGGTGTTTTTACGATGGGCAAGGTGAAGTTCGGCATATGGTGGGCCATCTCCCGATGGAGAATAATCTCGGTGCTTACTCGGTCATACCTTGGCAATATCAATTTATTTTAAGATATTTTAGACTCTCCACTCGAGAGCAAAGCTAAAATTCAAGTGAAAGTCTCCAGCAAGTCCAAGATGGCCTCCTTTTTTTTATCTTGATCTTTTAATTTTTTCTGTTGAGATATTTTTAGGTTTTCTTTATCTTGCCCTCAGGATAATCAATGCTTTTGCTGGTTTTAATTAGAAAGAAATCTGCTGTGCTATTGTTTGTTTTGTTGTTTTTTTTTTTTTTTTTTTACATTCGTTAATTACATTTTTTTGGAATTTTCCTATAATTAATTTATTATCTATCACTGACCGATGCTTTTAAATTTTCAAAGACAAAAGGGAATAAAATTATTTTAACTTTAATTAATTATTGCATCAGATTTTGTTAGAATTATTATTTAATGAAATTTAAACTAAGCAATAAATACGAACTTTATAAATTCAAAATAAATGATTAATATTACACAAGATTTATTTAGCTAAAGAAATCTAAATTATATTACTTTATCCGTATTTATTGCCTTTAATTTGAGATCGAAATGTGTGCGTGTTTATGTTGAATTCTACATATATTTATACATTTTTAATATTGTTACACACACAATTCGATACCAAAAAGTTTAAATTTGGGTGGGATAGACCGGTCAGTGAGAGACGACAGAAAAAGGTGAAACTTAAGATTCGAATACGAATCTTACTGTTTCATTTCCCCGTACTTCCCGTGAACAATTAAGGAAGAACAAAGGAGGCAAGAAAGGGAAAAAAAATTTACATTACATAATTTAAATACGAAAGAATTATTATTATTATTATTATTTTTTTTTTTACAGATACATATAAATATAGAAAGCAGAGATTACATGAAGTAACGAACAATTTATATACCCGGATCTAGAATTTAAACTTTAATTTTAAAATGACCTAATTTGGCCGTGTCTGGTTAGCAATCATTATAATACTATTAGTTAAACTGATTTTATATATAAAAAAAAATTCTTAGACTAATATTAATTAACATAATATATATAAAAAAATTTTAAAGAATAATAATAATTAAATATACATAACAAAATTTCTATATAAAGCCCTATTTGACCAATATAATTTCCATTCAACCAATATTTATCAAGTTCGTTTTACTAAATTTTATACACGGAATGGCCGTCCGAAATGCTCCAATATTGTTATAACCCTGGGTCAGGTGGATAATATCTACATGGTTTGAGATTACGGGCATTGTATGTCCCTTTTATGGTATCTCCATCTTTTAATAAATATGCATTTGGGCCACATGTGCGATCAATTATAAAGGGTCCCCGGTACAAAGGAAAGAACTTTTTATATACTCTTTTATCTCGGTTACTTTGTTGAGAGTTCCGTACCCAAACATAGTTCCCGACCTGGAAATGTTGGCTTCTCCGATCTGCTCGTAATTTCCGTTCTGCCCTTTCTGTAAGGCGGCGGTGTGCCTTGCGTCTGTCAGTTTCAATATTGATTTCACGTTCATCCATGGGTAATGGCGTCTTGATCAGTACTGAGTCCGCTTTACCAAAATGCAAACGTGTTGGTGTCATGCCAGTGGCCTCATTGATGGTTCCATTGATATATTGAAAAATCTTTTCAGTTTGATTTACCCAGCTTCTGTGATTTTGGTGAACATGGGTCCTAAATAGTCGGTTTATTTCCCTCATAACCCGTTCACATGGGTTAGACTGAGGATTTCGAATTGAGGTCAGAATATGTTTAACGTTCTGCTGCCTCAACCAAGTCTTCCATTCTTGAGATGTAAAGGCCGATCCGTGGTCCGAGAGGATGGTGATCGGTTTTCCAATTTTGACGAACTGACACTTTTGTAGCACTCGAATTGCGCAACGGGAATCTGCTCGCATCACAGGATAGGCCCAAGCATATTTTGAGAATAGATCATAAGTTACAAGTAAGTAACGGAATCTACGGTAGGATGGCAATGGGCCATAGTGATCGATCGCAAGTATTTCATTTGGTGCGGACGGAACGATAGAGGCACCTACTCCACTAAAGTTTCTATTTGGTGGTTTATCTCTTGCACAAATAGCACATTTCTTGAGAGTATCCATCACATCTTCATATAGCTTTGGCCAGTGAAATTGTCGTCTTATAGCTTCTTCAGTTTTTCTAGGGCCATAGTGCCCTACTAAACCATGCATATACATGATGAGACGGTTTCTGAGGTCAGGTGGTACCAAGATTTTCCAGTAAATTTTATCTCCCACAATCTGCTGCTGCAGCAACCCATTTCTTATCCGGTATAGCTTCTTTCCTCGAGGTGTTGAGCAGCCTTGTATTGGATTTCCTTGCTGTTGTACAATTTGGATAAGCTTTTTATATAGCGGCTGCTGCTCCTGCCAATGTTGAAGGTTCCTTAACTTGTGTTCCATCTCCTGGTCCAGTACCGTTGCTGCAATTACCAATGGCTGATCACTTATTATGGGGTTGTGTGGCTCCAGTTCTATAGGATGTCGACTTAATATATCGGCCACTGTATTTTCAGGCCCAGGGCAGTAGATGACTTTATAATGAAATCTTTGAAGTGAAAGACTCCATCTGATGAGGCGGTCATTGTTCAGGTAACTTTTATTTAGGAATTCGAGACACCGGTGGTCAGTAATGATAATCACTTCTGAACCCAGCAACATCTGCTTGAACTTATTGCATGACCACACGATTGCTAGTGTCTCTTGTTCCGTCACTGTGTAGTTCTTTTCGGCTCCTTTCAGAGTACGGCTGCTAAAATATAGTATTTGGTGTTGGCCTTCTGGGTTGACTTGAAATAGAACCACGCCCAATCCCTTCTGACTGCTATCAGTCTGCAAATAAAAGGGACGGGTAAAATCTGGGTAGTGTAACATCACAGTCTCTAAAAATCTTCTCTTTACTCGACTGAAGTCTTCTTCATGGGTCTTCGTCCATTCCCATCGGTGGTGAGGCCTTATCAATTCTACTAGTGATGATGTATCTTTGGCAAAATGGGGGTAAAACTTGTGATAGTAATTGCAAAGGCCCAGAAATGATCGAACTTGTTTTCGGTTCGTGGGCCTAGGGAAATTTTCAATAGCTGCGACCTTGTCAGGGTGAGCCCTAATTCCTTGGCCATTTACAATATGGCCTAAAAAGGAAATTTCCCTCAATGCGAAAAAACTTTTTTTTAAATTAACAGTTATATTTTTCTGGGTGCACTCATCGAAAAATTGTTTTAAATCCTCCAGATGTTCTGCAATGTCTCTAGACGCAACTACTACATCGTCTACATAACATACCAATTTTTTTTTTAAACTTTCTGACAATACTTGGTCCAAACACCTCATGAGGCCAGCCCCGCTATTTATCAGCCCAAACGGTACTCTCTTAAACATGTGGGTTTGCCCATTGTATCTGAACGCGGTATATTTTCGATCCTGGGGGTGGAGAGCCATTTGCCAGTAACTGGCAGTTAGGTCAAGGGTAGAGAAAATATTCTTAGCAGTCAACTTGAGGAATGTTTCTTGGATGGGTGGTGGGATGTCCCGCTCAGGTATAGTAATGTTGTTTAATGTCCTAGCATCGAGACACAATCGTATGGTTCCATCTTTCTTTTTGACTACGACTAACGGATTATTATAGGGTGATGACCCCTTTTCAATTACACCCCAGTCAATCATCTGCTTAATTTGAGCATTCACTTCTTCTTGATACTGAAATGGGATAGGGTATGTGCGGGTCTGGAAATGCGTCTCTTCTTTTACTCGTATCCGATGGACGTAATCACTAATTTCACCTGGGACCTGAGAAAATATGGTACGATTTTCCGTAAGTAATTTTTGTAACTGGAATTGGTCCTCTACCTTGTCTAACGATGATCCCATAATTTTTTCTTGGATATCCTCATCAGGAATGGCCTCCAGACATCTTAATTGGATTTCTTCAGTTTGTTTATTTGTATCAAAACTAACCTGCTCTTGCTGGAAAGTTAGTATCTTTTTTTTATAGTCCAGGATACATTCATGTTGGGTTAAGAAGTCGGACCCAATTATTACGTCCTGAATTAGTCCTCTTATCACTAAGAAGGCGTGTCCTGCATTGGCTTCTCCTATCGATATTTCCAACCAGACTTGATAGTTTTCAGTTCTGGTCGTCCTCCCATCAGCCAGCTTCATTTGGATTGGGCGAGCGGGAAGCCTGGGTATGAGTCCATGTTTTTCGTAATTTGTTAACCACTCTCTAGAAACACAGGAAATCTGGCTGCCTGTGTCAAGAAGAATTTGTGCAACTGAGGCCCCGATTCTTGTATTAATAATTGGGCAAGGGCCAATCTGAAGTCCCCAAGTGGGATCCTCTTCCTGGATGACTGACGTTAGGTTAGTCATCTCCACTACTTTCAGCTGCTGGCAAGATGAATGCTGGTACTGGTAATCTTTTACTGACGTCCCGCTTGATCGAGTTGCCATTTGGTTTCTGTCTTTCTCACTATGATTGCTAGTAGTCGCTGATTGCTGTTGTCTGGTCTCCTGCTTCCATTCGTGATCTACTAGACTTTCAGACCAATGGCTGTCATCTAAAACCGCAAGAAATTCTCCCATCTCTTCAATGTCTTTGATACCACTTATGATCATCAGCTTTTGAGTAGTTACTGGCATATTTTGTTGAATCGTTCCAATGATATGTCTATCTGCCAATGCGAACGTCGTGAGAGATTTAAATCGGTTTGCTTGGTGGAGGAAAAACTGAGCATGTGTTTCTCGGGGTACTGCTCCATATTTTTCATGACAGAGCGTGTTGTAGATATCAATTTGATGCTTGTCGCTCCAATATTGTTTCATTAACGCATCTGTGTACTTCTCTATAGTTTTAGGTTTCCATTTCACCATATCCCACCAGTCTTTGGCATAGCCCTGTAACTGGTAACTGGCAATAGCTATCTGTTCACCTGCTTCTGCCTTATGCACTTGAAAGAAACTTTGTAAGCTCTCTAAGTGGGCTTGAGGATTTTCTCCTGTCTCTCCCTTAAAGATTTTTATCTGAATAATCTTTCCTAAGTAGCTTTGAGGTCTAACCTCCTTTGTCCTTATATTTCCCCCCTCTTTATTGACTTGGGTTATTCTATATTCGTTTGCTATCATTTCTGACTCTCTCAAGACAAATTTTCGAATTTCCTGATACTCTCTAACTCTCACCTTTTCTTCTTCCTGTCTCTGTTTTGATTCTTCATCTCTTCTTTTTCTCATTTCCTCCTCATACATTTTCTTCACCTCCTGCATACTCCGTCTGAGCACCTCCTCCATGAACCTGAAATTATAGTCCATTGATGCTCTGCATTGTTGCGGAGCTTCCCTTCGCTCGGGTGTCGACTCCAAAGCCTCAGATAAATCTAGCTGCTCTGTATCAGTATTTTCTGTTTCCATTTTCTTATCCATTTTCTTACTATTTATTTATTTATTTTACACTAGTAGCATTTAACTATTCCCCACCGGTATCTTGGCCCTATAATACTCTTTCATTGCCCTCTCCTACTCTACATTGCTGCCTTTAATATACTTAACATATATATCATAACGAACTATTAGTAACGCGTATAAGCCACTGCTGTCTATGATATATATATATTTTTACTTTAACTAAATTTTATTGTTAAAACATAATAAGCTTCTGCTGTCTCATTTAGCTACTGATTATTATTTATTATTATATATAAAAGATATTTCATTAGATCCGAGTATTTCGTTCCTTCTTAAATTACACACACATCCCTGCTTTCCTTAAATTTGTTATTACGCCTGCTGTCCCTTCACTCACTCGACCCACATTACTTCACTCGATTTATTTTTATTATTTTTATTTTTATCCAAAACAAACTCTTATATATATAAAACAATTAGCCAACTCGGCAACGAACGCTAAAGGAATTTATCTGCATTATTTTTGCTCAGGGTATCTATGGGTTTTATACTCGAAGCCTCACGTTATTGGCGCCAAACGCTAAAAAAAAAAATTTAACTATGTAACAGTCAAAACACGTGTATCTCGTTAACATAGTGCAGAATTCGACCACCACACAGAACAGCAGCACCATCGAGTAGCGAAGCCACCCATGGTACCGAGTTCGAACATAGTTTATCGGTTCCACACTACAATCTACGGAACAACGCCTCTGATGCGACATAAGTAAACACTTCTTTAGGCACGGTGGTCAGGGAGATGCACGAGATTCATGGTATTGTTTCCGAGTTGGCCAACAATCAAACGAATATTAATTCACATATATAATCGAGGAAATATATATAATGGGCATCGAATAAATGAAAACTTAACTACAGACGTACAGTTAAAATTATTTATTTACGTATTTAATAAAAAAAACATTATTAATGTTATTAATCATATTTTATATTCAGAGTTTCAATAGCTAATTGGCAATTTTACTATATATAAAAATACATTTATTTATAAAGAGCATTCATTTATATGAAGGCGTAATCTAGCTACCTAAGGTTCCCGAGTGAGTATTTCTAATGCGTACTGTAGGGGATTTATACTTTGCACTGCAAGAGTCATCCGTGGCGGCGGACATACATTTATTTAATAAAAATATTTATTTTACGACTAAGGGCGAACATTTATTTGAGAGTGGATGACGAAGATAATGCCGAGGCGGAGTGATATAGAGAATGATAAACTAAATAAAGGAACACGTGGTACGCTTTAGAAGGGCGATATAAAATGGCAGCACTGAAACTGCAATGCCGTGAATAAGTTTATAAGGGCTTCGGGTTGGTCTCTGCCTCGACCCGAAGAGGTAAGGTGTCACATGAGCATAACCAGGGACAAGCGGTCCGTGTCGCAATTTGCCAGCTGGCTGCGTGACGGTCGTCAAGCCCTACGGGAACATTATCATGTCCACTTGTGTAGGACGACTGGGGTTAATTCAACCCTATAGAATCCGGAGTATTCACGGCATGGAATGAGCCATCGTGGCTTCAAAACGTAACACATGTATAAGATCTAAAAGATTATGGTAATATTTAACTAGATTTCAAACTCGGCCCCCCATTATCAACGTTGACTGAAAGAAAATTGGTGACTCTCAAAGAAATGAAATTTCCGTAATTATTCATTAAAATTTAATAATAAAAAAATATCTAAAAGGGGACTTATTACAGCGAGCATGCCAGCTGTTACGAAGTAGTAGACCCTGCATTACAATAACTGATTCTTTGAATGCGTGTCGATTTATATGAAATTTAAGTTATTTATAAAGCAAATATTAATGACAATTCGACACGCATTCAATGTTCAAGCGATTATGGATTTAGCTTTAAAACTAAGACAATTATGAGAAGGTAATATTTCAATGATAATTATAAATAAAGTGTAGATTTGAGAAATACACACCTAAGAAGGATAGAGGGAGGTAAGCTAGATTATGCGAGAAATTTACAGATTACATTAATTCTCAAATTTTAGTTTCACAAAATTACAATTTTAACATTTAGAAGTTAGACAAATAGTAGGAGATGAGCTATAGCTTATTTACTAGAGTACTCTATAATTTGGAATACACACACAGGTACCTGTTTTATAAGATGTTTTCGTCCATTTGTTTAATAGTAGATTGTTCGTGATTAGCAGTTTTCTTTCTTGTCTTTGGTTTTTTTATTGATTTTAACAGCAGCGGCTTTCTTGTTTATTTCAGGCAGCAGATCATTATGGTGTTTTTACGATGGGCAAGGTGAAGTTCGGCATATGGTGGGCCATCTCCCGATGGAGAATAATCTCGGTGCTTACTCGGTCATACCTTGGCAATATCAATTTATTTTAAGATATTTTAGACTCTCCACTCGAGAGCAAAGCTAAAATTCAAGTGAAAGTCTCCAGCAAGTCCAAGATGGCCTCCTTTTTTTTATCTTGATCTTTTAATTTTTTCTGTTGAGATATTTTTAGGTTTTCTTTATCTTGCCCTCAGGATAATCAATGCTTTTGCTGGTTTTAATTAGAAAGAAATCTGCTGTGCTATTGTTTTTTTTTTTTTTTTTACATTCGTTAATTACATTTTTTTGGAATTTTTCTATAATTAATTTATTATCTATCACTGACCGATGCTTTTAAATTTTCAAAGACAAAAGGGAATAAAATTATTTTAACTTTAATTAATTATTGCATCAGATTTTGTTAGAATTATTATTTAACGAAATTTAAACTAAGCAATAAATACGAACTTTATAAATTCAAAATAAATGATTAATATTACACAAGATTTATTTAGCTAAAGAAATCTAAATTATATTACTTTATCCGTATTTATTGCCTTTAATTTGAGATCAAAATGTGTGCGTGTTTATGTTGAATTCTACATATATTTATACATTTTTAATATTGTTACACACACAACTCGATACCAAACGTTTAAATTTGGGTGGGATAGACCGGTCAGTGAGAGACGACAGAAAAAGGTGAAACTTAAGATTCGAATACGAATCTTACTGTTTCAGTGTGGAGATGATAATCTGGACCAAATGACAAGTGCTGGTTTAGACGAAATATGTCTATTGATAATTATTTATCATTTGGACATATGTGTGATCAAGTGTGTCAGCAGTATGAGATAGCATGGATAGTTGAGGATTGTGTAAAAGTCTGAGTTCAAATCCCCTATATATTACATATTGGAGTGCAGGTATGAAAAAGCCTGTATTGTAGAGAAAAAAAATTCATATATTAAATAATACTATTGATATATTTTTAAAAGCCTAAATCAAATGCATTTTCATAAAGAAAAATTGAATTATAATTATTAGGTAAACAAAATAAAGAAGATAATTTTAGAATATCAGAGTAGTAATTGTTAATATAAAACAGATAAGAAGTGTTTTATTTGCATAATTATTTATTGAATATTTGAAATTTTATGTGTGATAATTTTTTAGATAAATTTCTGTAAAAACTTAAGATTTCTAATTTTTCTTCTCATTATTAAATAGCAAGAGATTGTAACTATTATTAAAATTAACATAAATAAATATTTAAAAATAATACAAATCAATGACAAGTTAATATTATATGATGCTTAGAAGAGAAATTTATATCCTTAGTGTAAATGCACTATGATAATTGATATAAAGAGTTTGAATTTTATTAAATCATTGTTATTTTACCTTGTCTTATTTTAGTTTTATTTTGTCTTTGGGTTTATTGGCCCTGTAGTCAAGATAAAGCTTTTTTGTGAGTTCTTTAACTTGGAAAAAGTGTTTTTTTAAAATAACCTTACTTGTACAGCAAGGCATCTGATTGGGAGGAACTTTTAAAGTAACAATAGTAAATCTATTGTTATCTGGCCAAAAAAATAATGGAAAATATTGCCTCAACTTGATTGCACCAATCGAATGTGTCAGCAGAAAAGGCATTGCAGTATATGCCACCTATTGGCAAATTGATGTAAACTTTGCAGTTATTATTTACTAAATAGTCTATGTTTGTTGTTTACATATTAATTTTATAACTTTACCTTCTTTTTGGCTTAGGATATTGGTCTGACTGGGAAATGTGTTTAGAATTGTATAAATAAAGTTTTAATTAATCTATGTAAATTGTACCAATAATACGGGTATTTTTTTCAGAGAAAAATTATTATAAAAAACTTATTGTAAACAAATATTTTTAAATACTAATTATGTAAATTAGCATAGCTAATAAAAAAAGTGAGACTTTTTTTTAGTGGAAAGCAGTCAAACACAGTCAAGAAAAGGAAATGACCACTAAGAGTTAGTTAATGCATGCTCAAAAGAGAGATATGATAGTGCTAAAAAAAGACAGTAATAGTAAATAGCATACTGATAAAATTAAGAGGGAAAGAAATTTGTTATAGACTTTAATTAGAAATATAAACAAACCACTAAGGGATAATTAACTGTTTATATTTTTGCCATATCCAATTGGAATCCTGAATGTTAACAGGATAAATGATCAAAACAGACAAAACTCTCCTTACAGTAGTGCCACTCAGTGCAAGCCAAAGTAATCAATGATGCTAGAAGGCTTGTGCATAAAATCCCTATCTAGTGCCTACTCATCCAGCATAAAAAATGGTGATCATGTGATGTATGGTGGGCTAAATTATCACCAGTAATTCATTATTATTGTTATTCATTTGTGTGTTTTATTTATAGTCTCAATACAGAGAAATATATTTGCTGATAATCTTTCTGTTGATTCATTTACTTTTTGCTGGGATTGGATTCCCCTATGAACACATCAGATGGTATAGTTGACATCTTTAAGAAGCACTTGTATAGAATATTAAACTTAAAAAAGTATGGTACAATTGCATGAAAATTGTAAAATCATAATGGCACAATTACCTGACAAGGAATAAAGATTAAATGTAAAGTAACTACATATAAAGAAAATGACAATTCCCAGTCAAAAGTTATGAATTTGATATTAATAATCCTTCTTTGCAGATGACATATGTTAAACACATTGACCATTATATGAGAATAAGTAAAATTGAAGAAAATAAGGTTAATGTTTGTTTAATGTTGTTTTTTTTGCTGGTAGTGATGTTCTACAAATAGCTAAGCATTTTGTGATCCCAATATTTCAGAGGATGTACCGTACAGCGAACTAATAGAAAATTTCCCCCATATTTTCCGCCAGTAGTAGTGAAGAAAATGGATCATTTGAATCTCAGATTGAGATAGCAATTGCCTCATCAAAGTTATCAAGATTTTCAACCTGGCATTACAAACATTAGCTAAATGATCTGAATTTACATCAGATTTAGAAGATATACTTTTGAATCAATTACTATACAGGATGTTAAACCAAAATCATAGGAAAACTCTACTAAATGAAGTAATTTTAACATAACAGACAGCTATTGCAAAATGTACAGCACATGGGATAACAATTAATAATGCATATGAATTTTAAAGTATGATAAATGAATTAAAAAAATATATGTGTATACAGAGCTAAGATGAATAAATTGACTAATTTTTTTAAAAAAAATGAACTACTGTACTATTTCTATGGAATTACTGGGACACAAAAGGGTGCGCAAATGTAAATTAGAGAAATGCTGTGTTTGTGGGATTAAAGGACCTCTAGCTCATTTGCAAAAAAAAAAGGAAAATAATGTAAAAGATAAGTTATGTCTGGACCTTAAATCAGTGGGTGGTGGAACTTGTAGAAATGTAGAAATAAAAGTGTGAAACAATTTAAACAAGTACCTGGGTGTAACTATTTGAATAATTAAGATAAACATAAAGATTGACATCGGTACTGGACTATCAATTCCATCTCTGAAGGAGTGGAATAAAATTAATGCTAAATCCAAGTACAGAATAAAAATGGTTAAGTCAAAGATAGTGGCCACAAATGTGAATGAAAATATTATACACATTTGTGGAAAAGATTTTGTTCCAATAAGAGTAAATAAGAAATTGAGAGTATTGCCTACATTTATTGCAAAGAGTGACATTAGACCATTGCTCAGTCAAAACAAGTTTCATTTAATAGGCATTTGTCTTAAAATAATTAAGAAGATTAGATTATAAACAGAAGTCATAACTAAGTTTCCTCAGCTATATGAATGGAAAAGAATTGAATTAAAATGTGACCAGTAGATGTGGAATTACTCATAGGTGCACAACCTACAAATTATAATCACGAAAAGTTCCATATGCTCTCAAATCAAAGGTTGAAGTGACAATAGGAGATATGGTGAAAAAAGAGGTATTATACAGCATATATTATGAATTTTCTGGAATATATTTATTTGTTTTCACATTTTATAGATTGTGCAGATGTTTTCCTATTATAATATTTAATCAATAATACAATTTATTTTTGTAAACATGTGTTTCTCATGAATATCTTTTAAACACGATTATTTAATTTTAATTACATTAATCCATTGTTAATTTTGTACATATTAAATTAATTGATTTTTTTTTGTTTTGTTTTGCATATTTTCTTTGTAAATATATTTCTTTAGTCTTGCATTGGTGGTCAAAAGGTCAGCGCGACTGCCTTGCACTAGCAGGCAGTTGCCTGGGTTGCGGGTTTGCATCCCGGCCGATGCTATGACACTTAAATATATATATATATTTCTTTAACCCAAAAATTTGCTGCCTAAAACATCCAGTGTATCATAATGCTTATTAAGAACGACAATAAAAACTATAATTGTTTAGTAATAAACTAATTATCAACTTTTCAAGCTAATGCACATACGCTTTATGAATCTTAGTAATAAATGAATACTTCTCACTTCTAACACAAGATAAAGCCTTTGCAAAAGAATAGAATTAATACACCTATTCTTTCAACCCAAACGCTTAAGTATGGGCAAATCTTAAGTACTGGAAATGAGAGCATGAAAATATTAATCAATTACTTTAAATTGTCTTGTAGGTGAGAAGTATTCATTTATTACTAAGATTCAGAAAGCGCATGCGCATTAGCTTGGAAAGTTGATCATTAGTTTATTACAATTCATAAACATCGCGCTATATAAAAATAAATAACTCATTTACATGTAATCGTTTAGGTAAATAATTCCCCTTCCCCCTCCTTCATTTTACTTTAATGTATGTATATTGTTTTTATGTAGGTTTTTGAAAAACGTCTGCAGTTTTTTATTTCAACTAGATTAATAATACATTTATGTCTCAGTTTAAAAATCTTGAAAATGTCAGACAAATAATCAGTTCTAAAATAATCATGCCATTTTTATTTTCCTAAAGGTGACATGTTTTTATTATTATTATATTAAAAAAAATAGTTAGTTGTTAAAAGGATTTTAAATATTTAATTTGTGATATTAAAATAAAATAACACATTAACATTATTTATTCTATCTCGCGCGTTAAATATGTACAAATGTCGATTCTTAGAATATCTTATTATATGCTAAGTTTATCCTTCACCTAGAATTAATTATTAAATGTGTATAAAAAATCAAAATTTAGTATAACTTTTTAAATATAATAACCCGAAGTTTTGAGTAGTATTACTCTCTTCTCTCTTTTGATATTGTTAGTCTATCCTATGGTGACACCTGCTTGGGAATCAAAATTTGGAGCTTTAAATGCATAAATTCTGAGCTTAAGTAATGCTATAACCAATAAACATATTCTATCAACGTTGATTAGTATTCGTGAATCTAAAGATCCCAGGTTTGATTTCCATGCTAGTATTGTCACTGGTCAAGCTAATAATATTTGAAAAAAAAAAAAAGAAGAATCCCACTTTAAACATTATGTTTTGTAATAACCTATATGATTTTACTATTAAAGTGAATATGTTTGAAAACTTTAAATAAAATTTAAATTTTTCTAATGATATTAAACAATTAATTAAATATAATGGAAATAGTTCAGCATAAAATTGCTAATAGAATGTCATTGTCATAAACTTTCAGACAAATTTTTGGAATAACTGCTCAATAATAGCATTATAAGAAAAAAAACTATTTTAACTAGACCCCATTTGTTCCATTTTAGTATTATAATAAATGTACAGAATAAGAGAGCAAAAAAAGTAGGATACTTTCTTACAGGATACAAGAACATTTAGTAAATGATAGCTAATATAATGTAAATGATAGCTAATATGATTCAAACTGTATTTAGTCAAATCTTTTTTCTCCTGATAATATTATTAAGACTGATACACACACGCACACACACACATATATATATATAACAAAATAAAACGTCCACTAATATTAATAATACAATAACGAAATTTAAATATATACAAAATACCGTTATTTGGAATATATTTAATTTTCGTTATATGTAAATATATTGCTTGTGCAGTGCTCTCAGATCCAAGGCTCCTCAGTGACAAAATTCACAAGCTAGAAACTAGTCTGGGATATTGGATGAGTAGGTACTAGATAGGGATTTTAAGCACAAGTCTTCTGGCTTCCAATGATTACTCTGGCTTGCACTGAGTGAGATTACTGTATGAAGAGATTTGCCTGTTGTAACAACAGCTATGAGAAAGCATAATAAATGGTGATCATGTGATGTTTAGTGGTTTAAGTTACATAATGATACTGAATATCTCCAAAGCTTTTTATAGTAGTTTTGCAAAAAGTATTTTGAAGCTTGAAATGGAAAACTAAGGGAATAAAAATAAATGAAGATAATATGTCATCTAGATTTTGCAAATGATGTAATTGTTTTTTTAGAAATAATGCTTTAGAGCTTTAGGAAGGTTAAAATATTAAAGAAATCTTCAATGGATTTTTTCAAAAGAAGAAAATGAAGATTGATTATGATGAGATAAAAGAAATTAACAACTACAAATATTTTGGTCAGTTTATTACTATAAATGGAAACATAATGGATGATAGAATTAAACTTGGTTGGAATGTCTTTTGTAGAAATAACTTAATATTAAATTGAACTACAGATATGTGTTTGAAAAGGAAGGGTTAAATGTCTAATGTATCTGTTATTTTATTTGTATGGTATTGTACTAGAAAAATATGTATGAAAATATGTCAAATGTTTAATTTGTGCTAGAATGAAAGAATGGTATTTGTATTACGAAAGTCGATGTTTGTCCTTTATAATTTTAAAATATTTTTTTTTCTTACATAATAAGATTTTTATTTATGCAACACTGGCTAGAATTGACTAAAAAGTGAATAAAATGTATTGCTATAGTTACTATGACATCAAGAGAAAAAGTTGTAACTAAAACTGAATGGATAAAAGTAGTTATCTCTTGTTTTAGCTTCAATGGAATCACATCTAAATTTCTTTACCTGGTTTTTATTTTTATTTTAAAAGTATACAGTTAACTAGAGAAAATGATACGATGAAAAGCAACAATATTTGCCCAAAACTGTACAGTATCAAGGATTTTTGAAAAGCAACAAATTATTATAAAAACAAAAAGTAATCAAAATTAATTCTTAGCATTTTGAAACTATCATAATGTTTTTTTGCTTAAAGAACAGATATTAACCACTTTTCAATGTTGAGATCTAAATGATAACAACAGAAAAATGTAAGCATAGATTATGGTTACCTATTGGTATGATTTTATGAACTTGAGGTATAATTTATATATAGGATCACAGGTGAAACTAAAATCTGTTTACCTGTAATGTTTTATGAATTAATTACTTGTTAAATGAAAGAATATCTATATTGCATGATCATGTATATAAATTTGCACATTTATAATCTTATATAGAATAAATATTTGCTGAATGAAAAGATAATTTGGATAATTGGAAAGTATTGGAACTAACAAATGTACTTCAATACTTATACCTTTTTATAATATTTCTACTCTCTTTGGATCACAATAAAAACACAGATCTAGGGTACTATTTTTGAAATGCCATATCTAAAGATGATTACTCTGGTCATTTGCTTATATTTATCATTATTATTGCTATAATTTTTATTCATTTAAAATGTATAATTATGTATTGATAGAAATATTAGTATAATTTTAGTTTAAATAGTGATCTATTTACATACTGCAATATAAGAGAGTTATGTCTTCCTAAGTTTAAATTTATATCTTGCAGCATAGAAATTATTATTTTAATTTAAAATATTTATTATTTAAAATTTATAGATTTTAAATTAACTTCAGGTATGTCATTTATATTAGAAGTTTAAAAAGATTTTATCATAATAATTACTTATTTTATTTTGTTATCTTAAATTTATATTAACAAAATAAGTAGATTCATTTACATATATATATATATATATGTAATATACAAATCAATATATATATATCAAAATACAGTACAATTTATATAAATTATATTCTTTTAGAAGTACTTTCAACTATACACTTTGTAGTCTTTATCAACTATATAATGTTGAATAATCAAAACGAGACAACCCTTAACAATACCCATAGTTCAATTCAGATTTCCCACAATTCTGTTATCTTAACATTTGATGACTGGCGATTTATTAACCTTTGACGATTTCTTGAAATCAACATAGCCTCTTTTATTTTACGTTTATTATGACAATGTTCAATTTGAATAATTTTCATATAAACATAAAATAAAAGAGGCTATGTTGATTTCAAGAAATCATCAAAGGTTAATGAATCGCCAGTCATCAAATGTTAAGATAACAGAATTGTGGAAAATCTGAATTGAACTATGGGTATTGTTAAGGGTTGTCTCATTTTGATTATTCAATGTTATATAGTTGATAAAGACTACAAAGTGTATAGTCAAAAGTACTTCTAAAAGAATATAATTTATATAAATTGTACTGTATTTTGATATATATATTGATTTGTATATTACATATATTGTGAAACGAATACAGATATCAAACTTTATTTATTACATATACATATATATATATTATTTAACTATATTTTTATATAAGGTATATAAAGTATATCTTAAACTCTTATATTTTGGAAAGTCAAAACATTTTACATTTTTTGTATTACATAAAAATATGTGTCCATATTTAGTATCTAATCAGTGAAGGTGCAATCACCTATTTAAATATGATGTTAATGTCAATGAGAAACATATTGCTTAAAGCATAATCAGATTATATGCATATATTTTAAATGTTTTTTATCATATACATATCTTTGATTTTACTTTATATCCATTTGTTAATAAATTTAGAATTAATTTAAAACAAATAACTTGCTTGATTGTCATTCAATTTTACAATGCAAATGTATCAGTTAATTGTATTTGGATGAGACAGTATTCACTAATTGATCATACCACATAATTCATTAGAAACAATTATAAAAATAATTCAGTAGTCAAAAACCCAGGAATATATAAGAAAGTGTAATTACATATCATTTTCATTGTATTGAATTTAATGCTTATAATCTGATCAGGTATAGATCTTGTATAGTAATAAATTCACTGATTTGACATTATTGAATATGTAATAAATAATTGGAAGTGTATTGAATTATTTTGTTAGTAACAAGTAATAGATATGTTAAAATATAAATTATATATGAATTGATTTGATAATTGATAATGGTGCAAATATGATAATTATTTGAAATGAACAAAGGTAGCTGCAATGAAGTGTTTACATATTTTAATTTACATCAAAATTGATTAAAATAAATATTACATTAATTTACTGTACAGCAATAAATATTGTAATTTTATTCAGTTATAAATCTGGTAATAGTAATAAACTTTATTCTGCTAAAAATTAGAGTAAATTACTTTAATTATATTTAAAGTTCATTAGTGTGGATTGTAAATGCATTTAAGTATTAAATCTTAATATTTGACTATAATAAATCTAACAATCTTTCATGTGCTTTGACAGTTAGAGTCTAAAGTTGTAATAACTTAGCTTTAATAAACTGAAGTGTAATTTGATGTGATTGGTCAATTGTTGGAATAAGCATCAAATAGGAATCTATTATTTATTTTATACATTGTTATGATTAGATATTGAAAATCTTATGGTTATTTAAAAAGTTGATTTTAATTTGTAATATTTTAAGTTGGTGAAAGTGGTAAGATAGGTTAGGTTAATTCATTATGTATTATTATTAACTATTTAATTATATTATAATTGACTTACTTAATAAGTGTATATTGATATTAGTGGAATATCAAAGTTGAGTTAGTGTTACATTTCATTTTATTTAGTTGTAATTAGAAATCAATTATTGAATTATATATTTTGTTAGATATCATGATAGTGTAAACTTGTAGGGCATATTAAGATTATTTATTTCATTAATCCATGAATCAATTCATTTAAATAGAAATAAAACTAATGTTTGACTTTTGGTACAAGTTTATATTATTATAAACAGTGTGTTAATTGTTGAGGAATATTAAGGGTTATGTGTAAAATTCTTTGTGATTATTTTCATTGTATTATAAAGGATCTATATTATAAGCATATAATATTATTTGTAAAACAGTGATATGAAGTTTTATTGCTTTATCTTTCATCTCTTACAAATAATGTTTATATTTTATGGTAGTTTGAAGTAAGGTTTTGTTTTCTATCCATTCTAAATGCTATTGGAATTTATGAAGTTATAACAAAGATTATTATCATTGTTTTATTAGCTAAGTATTAGATTGTTGTTCATTGATTGATATTTATTTTAGTTTAGTTCATTATTTTTATTCTGTTACAAATGATGTTATAATTCACAGTATTATTAAATTAGGATTGTCCTTCTTTAGTTTATTATTTTTATTCTGTTACAAATGGTGATAAATAATTAGGTTATGATTCATGATACATGATGTCTCAGCATATTTATCTTGTTGCAAATAGTACCCATTTTATCCTGAGTAATAGACTAATTATTGACCACCATTTGTAACAGAATAAAAATAATGAATTAAGAAAGTACAATCTTAATTTAATAATGAAATTGTTTAAAAAGATAAAAAAAAATTATAAAACGGTAAATTGGATATGTTTTGTATTTTATATATATTTTTTATATATGTGTAGGTAAAATATACATATAGATGTATATTAGTAAAGATATATGAGGATTGTATATGTGTCTATAGGTGTATGTATATCTGTATATAGATGTATGTTTAAAAGAGGTATGTCTAAGTATTGGATATGTATATGTATATATAGATGTATATGGATTATATATATGTCTGGGGGTATGTGTATATATATGAAGAAGATATATGTCTATTTTTTGATATGTATGTGTATGTTTTGTATATATATATATATAATGATGAATATATATATATATATATATTTGATTTATATATATATATATATATATCTGAAATGATAATTATATATTTGTATTGTTCAAATCTTGTAGCTCTGACGAAGACTGCTGGAAAGTCGAAACTGTAAGAAAATAAAGAAGGTTAAGAAAATTGCTTGCATTAAAGTGTATATGAGTGAAGTATTATAAATAATATATATAAGTAGAAATATAAGAGTTGGATAGAAAAATATTAAGCATTTATACATAACCAAAAATATAAATTATTTTATAATTCATGCTATATAGAGTGTCTTGCTGAATTGCATTTTATAATGGACACCAATTTGCTGTTTTATTTTACATTTTCTATCATATAATTAATATAATACTTTAAAAATTGATATGTTATTTATGTATTCATTATGGCAAAATATAATTTGATTTACACCATTCTTTTTGAATGGAAAAAGTGTGCTTGCAGTATGTTCAATGCTGAAATTAGTTTAACACTGCTCAGTTACAATAAAATTACTATGAACAATTTACGTTTACATAGTGCCCAATTAAGAATATATTCTGTCTCTGATACTAGTAATGATTTCTTTTCTTTTTTTGTCAATCTATTCTTTTTAAATATTTTTATTTTTACTTCATTAGGTTGGTTTATTATGACCTTTGAATTTCATTGAATATCTCTGTATATTACTATAATGAGATTGTGTTTATTTAATTACAACTAGATTTCAAGTCATATGCAAAGTGTTTCTGATTGCAATCATTTTTCTCCCAACAAAAACAGCATTGGGATATATTTGTGTGGAAAAAGTAAAATTTTTTTGCATATATCATAGCTGGAGTTAGGCAAGGGATTTTAACTAACACGTAGATAGATTTACTGCTGCTACAAAAGTGAAGGCATTTGGAGATTAAGATTTAAAATGTTGTGCCTCACAAAGTTTTTTTAACATTGTATCAAATAAATTGTTATTTTCATGGGTTTAAATAGTTATAATAACAAGAGATTAATTTTTTTCAAAATGTAGATAAATGGAATGTATCAACTTTAGTGTTGTCTCTTTAAGACAGTGATGTAGGACAGTATTTGTAACTAAAAAGTTTCAAGGTGTAAAATCAATGTAAATACTTCCAATATAACTCTTCTTGAAAAAAAAAGGAAATTTAAGCTAACAGAAATTATTATACTCACAATATTGGAACCATTACGAATTCTAACAAATTGAATTGAAAAAATGTAGAAAAAAAATGCTTTTTTTTATGTGTCAAAGCGTTGGCCAGGAAGTGAACCCCGGGACAACCCTTGTAAGGCAGCTGTGCTAACCACTCAGCTAAACACTTTGCATATGACTTGGAGTGTATTTGTAATTAAGTAAACACAATCTCGTTATAGTAGTATACAGAGATGTGCAATGAAATTCACTAAAAAGTATCAAAACAAAAAAAAAGTGTGATACATTCATGTCTAGAAATAATCCTTTTTTTATTAAGCAAGAGTTACATTTGAACATTTTACACTTGATTTTCTTTGTTATTTTGCTCTGTTGTATATGAAATATGTATATAATTTCTATTTATTTACTAAGGCCTTTAAATCTAAAGAGTGTGCACATGAGGTTTATAGCCTTAGTAAATATTACTTACGTAATTAATGCTTGTTTAAATAAATTTATAATTTCAATTTATAATAGTTTTAACAAGGCTGTAAACCTTAGCAATGAGCGTCTGAAAAAATCGTCACTAGGGACCTCTGTAGGTCTTTAAAACACATGCTTACGCTATGAAGAAAAGAGAGAATCCTTCTTTACTTCGACCTACTTTTATATATAAATAGGTGAAGCTGAAGTGTTTTGATCTAAGAGTGTGAAGCTATTAAATACTTCACTAATTAAGTCCACAATTCTTATAATACATTAATACTCGCGAAATCTTAAGATTTACTACGAGTTAATGAAAAGATCTTATAGTAAGAAATATATTACGATAATTTAAAGTTGTAATTATAAATTTTATTATAAGAATTGTGGACTTAATTAATTTCAATTTATGTAAAATATATCCCACATTTTTAGCTCTGAAAACTGAAAAAATGTATTTATTATTTTTTAGCTCATCAATGTGAATAAAGATATTTCATTAATTTTTCTTTAAATATTTCTATTTTTTAGTTTTATATATGTAATTAATAAATTATCAAAATAAGGTATTTTACTAGACATAAAAAGAGTAAAAATCAGATTAAGTAATTAAAAGCGTAATAAATAAGAAAGGTTAAATTACCCAGTTTTTATTAAGTTTCACCAGGTAGTGCTAGAATCAGTGTTATATAGCATTATAAATTTGATTTCTTTTATTAATTTTTTGATGAAATGTATTTGTAAATTGCAAACAAAAATATTATCATTGGGGATGCGTATGCAAAATTTCAACTAGAACAGAAATTAGGATGTGTTTTAAAAATTGAATCACAAAATTTTATCCAGATGGATTAAGAAACAGACTTAAATAAAAACATATAAACATGATTTTACTCAATGCTATTTATAGTAATTTTACATTGAATTATTGAAATCTTTTTTATGAATAATTTAGTACTAAATTACAAGAAGTTTCATTAGACCCCACTAGTATCAATATTACGTATAAAATATAATTATTTCATTATGTTTTTTGTTGCTAAAATTATTTAAAAACTTTATAAAAATGTATTGTCATCTGGAATACATATATAAAATAAATATAATGTTATGTGAAATTTATCAAGTTTATTTAAAATAATAATTGAACTGCCCTCTAGCTGCTATTCATTCATAATTGCTGGAACTATATAAAAGTAAATTATAGAAAAAACACACCCCCAAAAATGTATACATTCATGTAAATGCATTAAAAATAAATACAATTTTTTAAAAACTTTTATAGTATTATTGATATTTTGCAATCAAAATAGAATAACGCAGCACTCAAGTTTAAACATAAAAACATGACATTCTTACTATGAATGATAAAAAACTGATCCTAAACCCTGCGTGTTTTTATTTTTGGTCTATATAATTATGAATACTGTAATAACTGATATTATTTTTGTACTTTTTAATGCATTTATATTGTTAAAAAAATATTTATTTATTATATTTTATTTAACTATTTATTTTGCAATAAAGTTTTTTTTTAATGTTAATAGTATAACAAATTATTTCAGAATAATATAACAAATCCATTAAATTTATAAACTGTTGGATTCACATAAATAGTGTAAAAACACAAACAAATTGCATTTAAGATTATAATTGAACTATTTAGAATATAAAATATTTATTAAGAGTATCAAACAGTCCATACAGTAGTGCCACCAAGTGCAAGCCTTCCTGTTCAATGGATGCAGGAAGGATTGTGCATCTATTGCTTACTCATACAATATTTCCTGATTAGTTTTTACCTTATGTGGAGTGCTCTTAAATACAAGGCAACTCACTGGTCAAATCCACATGCTAGAAAACAGTCTGGGGGGGATGTTGGATGAGTTGGTACTAAATAAGGATTTAATTCACAAACCTTCCTGCATTCATTGATTATGAAAGATTTGTACTTAGTGGCACTACTGTAAGGAGAGTTTGGTACTTTTATTAGCAACATATGTAAACATATGAAATGGTGATCATATAATTATTAAGAATATAAAACATCATTTATAAAGTCAGGATTTTTTATGTAAATGTTACTTCATATTAATTTTACTATGGTGCAAAGGAGGAGTCTGGGATTGCTGATCAATGGATTATGGCTCTGCTCTGTTATTTTTATGATTCAAACTTATTTTGAATGCCTAAAGATTTATTTTACTAAGTAATAAATAATAATTGAATGGTTAATTGCTCAGAAGTTCATAAAATGTCAAACACCAAAAGTGGCAAAATTACAGAGCTTCGGCTCCAGAATCCATCACTCTATCACTGTACCAAACTATACAGATACTAAGCAATATCCTGTTTCTTATATCCGAGTCCAACCACAGGAAATACAGTGTTTTATTAAACTTATCTATAAAACAAATTTCTGTCATTCAACTTTTTAAACTAAACCCAAAACTGTTATTAAATATTTATGTCTTTAAATTATGCCCAGCATAATTGAATATGTCAGACTTTATAGTATACGGCCTTTAGATTGATTCTAGTTGTGGCATTTTAAATGCTCAAGTTTCTTATAAACTTATGAGCAATAAATCCATTTGATATTACTTTTTATGTTAAAATATGTTTACTTTTATCTTTTCTATGCATATTATATATGTAAATAGTTATTTAAATTATAAGGTTATGCTAAACACTAAAGCTTATTAAAAGTGCTAATGCATCTATAATTCTAAAACATTATAATAAATTATATACCCAAAATGACAAAAGCCCAATATGATCATTAGTGAAATCTCAGCTGTTGTCAATTGAAGTGAGAGAATATATTTTTTTTTTACAAATTGTAAAGACAATATTAGTAAAACATTAAATATTTGACTTTTTAAATGCAAATCTTAAATATAAAATCTGTAATTTCTCTGTTGTCTGATTGGTGAAAGAATGTTTGTCCAATGACATCACAACAATTATGTTTATTTGTAGGAAATAATTCTGCCATTAAATAAAAAATGCTGGGGAAAAATCAGATATGCATGCTCTTAATTACAGGAATATAGTATATATTTTGTGGTAAAGGTTACCATCCAGCTGTAGGAACAGCCAAAAATGCTAACATTAATGTGCTCCATGCTTTCATGATATCAATCCTCTAATATAGTTCAGATGAATGACATTCTTAGCAATATTAACCAATTTTTAAAAATTAGCAATATTTAATAACAAAACATATTTACATTATATCTCAAAAAAATTATTAAAGCAACCAATTAAATAAGAAATTACAAATATTATATTTAATAAAAAATATTACAAAAATGACCAGCATTTTTGTATTCCAACATTAATAAATGATAACTATTAATTCAGAGGGTGGTCCAGTAAATATATATTTAAAACTATTAAATAAAACATATATTAAAAATGTAAATTTTAATTTAGCTTTATTAAAATTTGGAAATTTATTTATATAATATTAAAATGTTTTGTTTAATTTACATTATTTTTTTCCTCAACTCTCTTATGCCATCTCATATTGCTGACCCAACTGATCACACACAAGTTGAAAAGATAAATAATCACCAATATATGTATTTCATGCTAAACCAGTAATCATCAGTTGGCTTAGATTACTAACTCCACACCTATATAGAATCAGTGTTCAGCCTTATATTAAGACAACTGTGGCACTAATATGGACTTTGAACATTCCATCATCAGATTTTCAATGAAATGAATGGCTGGAGAGTTGTGGGTTGGAGTAGTTTGAAGCCTGTCCATTAAAGAGTATGAAGATTGGCTATCTTAATATAAAGTTGATCACTGATTGTATATATATATATATATATATATTGTGCCTTTGTAGGGTTTTATAATTGTTGTTCAATTTTAAAATTTAAATTTAAGTTTTTAGTTTATGTGTTATTTTATTTATGATATCTTTTAAAAGTGTAATTAAAGTAATCTATGAATTTTGATATGTAAAATTGTGCGTGTTTGAGGGCGTTTCAAGGAATGAAATGGTATATGGTTGGGAAAAGGCCAAGCAATACTGCATTAATAAATTTAATAAATGAATGTTTAAAGTTAAAATTTTAACAAAGACAAGTTAAAATTAAATGCATATATTTATTGTTGATAAAGATTAAAATTTAATAAATGAATATAAATATTTTAATTATTAGTAGTACATGATAGAAGATTAATATTTGATTTTAATAATATCGAATTATTATTTTAAAATTGTTATAAGATATTATTTTTTTAAAATATTTTTTTTAAAAATGTTGTTGTTTTTTTTAGTTTTACAGTTGTAGCTCTGTTGTAAAACGTGTTGTTAGACATATACACACATGCTTGGGGTTTTTTTAGTAAAGGAAAGCTATTTTAAAAATTTGTTATAAAATTTATAAATATTATATTGGCTATCATGAAATAGAAATAAAGATAATTAATGTGAAATATTAAATCTGTTTTAAAATACTGTTTAAAAAGTTAGAATAAAAATAGACTTAATTTGTTTTAAAAATAATCTTATAAAAGTTAAGGAAATAAGTAGAAAATATTTTAAAAAATTTTATAGTTTAAATAAATCAAAGTTATTTAGAATTTATATTGATAAATATAAATATTAAATAGTCATTTTTTTTTTATTCTCTTTTGGAAATATACCGTTTTTTTAAGAGTTCTTCGTTATGTTGAATCAAAAAAAGTTGTTTAATATATATTCAAATTTAATTTAGAGATTTTTAAATTTAAATGTATTTTATTATATCTTCTTAAAACAAGTTTAAATTTAAAGATTAACAGGAGAGTATTATGCATAAAATAAACATGAAATTAAAAATTATTTAAATATTTAAAGAATATACTAAGTGATAAACAGTAATATAGTAAAGTTAATATTATAATTTTTTTCTTTATGGTTAGTTATTTTAAAAAAATATATTATTAAAAGATAAATTCAAAATCAAAGAAAAAAAATATTGTATCCAAGTAATTTTAGAACTAAAAAATTTATAATATTGACATTTAAAATAATATTTTAAGTATTTTTCTTAAAGAAGGAATGGGATCCTATAAATATTTTAATTGTATTTTGTTTATGGTGGAACGATTTTATTTTTTTAAAAAATTTTTTTTTAAAAATAAAAAAAGGTATTTGGGAAATTTCAAAAAATTATAAGTGTGTATTGTTTTATTTATTAATAATATTTATTATTATTGTTTATTAAAGTAGGAAAGGTACTTTACTCTTTAAAAAAATATTATATATTTTATTGCATAAGTTTATTTTATATTATACGTATTTTAAGGAATTTTTTTAATATTTTAATTTTCCTGAAGTGAGGTACTGTATCTTTATGGAAATTATGTATATATATTGTGTTGCTATGTTCTTTAGATCAACAAATGTTATATGATTATTAATGAATGTATTAATTTAAATATATAATAAGATTATAATAATTTTATTTTAATATGCATCTTTAAATGATGATTAAATTAGTAAAAAATAAAACTAGAAATAATTATATGATTCTTTCTGAATAAATTTTATTTTTGTTCAATATTAGAATTAGTTTATTATTAGTGTAAGTTATTTATTTTTTCCTTTTTAAGTTAGTAAGAGTATATAAAATTATATTTTATTTTTATTTTTATTAGATAGTTAAGTTATTTTATGTAGAATTTATATTTTGTTAAAGGTTAATATAGTGATGAGGTATATGAGATTTTGGATAAAATTATTTTTTTTAATTGGTTTATTTTCTGAAGTTAAATAAGGTTAAAATGACTTTTGTAGGTAGAAGTTTATTAGGAAGAATAAGAATAAAAGTAAAGAAAGTAATGTTTAAATAGAAAGAATCATAGAATTTTATTTAATATAAATTTTATAAATTTGAAATTGTTGATATTTAAATATTATTTTAGAAGACCTATACGTATTGATATTTTGTAAGAGATAGCATTATATTGGAGAAATAAAAGTTATAAAAAATTGTTATTTATTCAAAGATATATCATTTATACTTAATTGATCTTTGAATAATACTATAGTAAATGTAATATACAGTATTATAATATAAATAGCAGTAAGACTAAGTAAATAGATTTTACTTATTAATTTGTCTTTCTGCATATATCAAAACCTTTTTTGTATTATTGAGAAAATGATGTTTATTAAAATTGAAGCAAAACTAATTAAATGTTATTGATAGAAATTTAATAAATGTATAAATTATTTACTTATGATTTGGAAATAGTAACATGTAAAAATTTTGTATTTTATTTTTTTATTTTGTTTTATTTTTTTAGTCTTTGGATGTAAAAGTATAAAATTATTTGTTAAAGTTGATATAAATAAATTTGTTAGTTGTTTTAAATGTCAAATTCATTATTTTACCAGTTTACAGATATTTGAAAAAAATATTTGCCAATATGAATTTATCATTACATTATTTGAGAAGAAAAAAATTTTCATAATATACTTAAGAAATTGATTGAATAAATAATATTTGTGTAAGATTATATGACAATATAAGTATAAGAGTATTTATTGACAATTGTTAAATTATAAGATTTAGTATATTTTAAAATTAAGAACTATATGAAATAAAGAATGTATATGATTTACTTATTTTCTTAATGATTAAAAGTATAATCCAATAGATAAGATTAAGATATACACTAAAGATTATTATTGTTAGTGATTATATTAGAATAAGTTAGGTGTATTTAGGTTTGATATTAAATCCTTATCATTCCTATCTACTGAATTATTATTACTTTAGGATAATTAGAAGAACCTGAGATCGTTTAATTATATTTCTTAAAAAAGATTGAGATTTATTTATCTATTATTATTAAAGATAGTTTATTTATAAAGTGATAAGAGTGTTAGAGTTAGTATGAGATAATAAAGAAGTAATAGTATTTTATGCATTGAGAAGTGTCTTGGAGAGACATTGACTAATGTAAATTCAATTAAATTGTAACTTCACTTACGTTATGATTTTAATTAAATATTATTTAATTAGTACATTATATTGAATATATTAATCTGATAAGTTATAATATTATAAATATATATTAAAGATAGTTGTACATATTTTAGCTGAGCATAATGATTTAATTGAGCTAGTCTTATTTTAAATTATATCATATATCGAGAAGTGAGGGTACAATATATATATATATATATATATATATATATATATATATATGGAGATAGTAATCCAAACCAATTGATGATTGCTGGTTTAGTATAAAATACACACATTGGTGATTATTTATCTTTTAAACATGTGTGTGATAAGGTGGGTCAACAATATGAGATGGCATGGAGAGTTGAGGATCATGTAAAAGTCTGAGTTCGAATCCCTTATATATTACATTATATATGTGCAGGTGTGTGTAAGCCTGTACAGTATATTAAATTAAATTTTTATAAAATATTTGTTAAAGCCACTAATTATTACAAAAAAAAGGGCTGAAAACCAGAGTTTTTGTATTTTGCCATAAGGACAGTCTTTCACAGCAATGTACAATTCTCACATTTAAAATCTTTTGTTTAATTACATTGAATCTTAAGAGAAATTTGTTACAACAATCAATTAAAAAATCCATGGGTTTTTACAAGGATAGGCGCAGCTGGTATTAATAAATATATTTTAGGTTTAGCATTACAAATCAATATGATTATTTTGGTTTATAAAAAAAATTAAAAATGTCTAAGAATGTAATATCAATTTTATCAACTTGATTTGTTATAAAAACTTAAAAAAAATAATTATAAAGTTTTAAAACCTGTATTAATTTTTTCTTCTGCTCTGTGCAGGCATTATGGCAATATGATTAAATGATATGAGAAGCATATTTAATTGAATAGATATTATGGAGTTCAAAGTAAATAATAACATATAAAATTATTGTTAATGTAATTTATTTGCCAAATTAAATATATATTATTCTATCATATATTGTTATAAAGATACATAATAAATCTAAATTCATTTTTGAAATATAAAACTGCAAATATTTATTAAATACTACAAACATATTTCTATTATATTCAAATTAGAAGTAAAAAAAATGTATATAGACTAATTATATGTTTACATATATCTTGAATATATCACATGTATTTGAATATATGTTTGGTGTATTACATATAGCAATATTATATATAGTGATTGGTTTTATGGAGTTCAGTCCTTGACATACTATTTATAAATTGTTATATAGATACATGTAAGTATTTTTAAAAGTTTTTTTTTTTTTTATTCATCAATAGAGTCATGCATCCCTTAATTTAATTATTATATCGCATCGTATATGTCTATTGAGTGAGCTAGTGTTATATTTCTAATGACAATTGAAAATGTTTCAAGTTATAAAATAAAATACATTTATACTGTCAAGGCAAATTATATTTTTGTATGCATAAATATGAGTGACACGTTATTTGTTTTTTATTTACACATTTATTTGTGTTTGATTCACAGCTTTGATACACATATATAAATGTGTGTTCACATACATATATATCAAATATTATATATATATGTATGTATCTGGACCAACTGATGAGTGCTGGTTTAGCACAAAATATGTATATTGGTGATTATTTATCTTTTCTATATGTGTGTGGTCATGTGTATCAGTTGTATGAGATAGTGTGGATAGTTGAAGGGTGCTTGAAAATCTGAGTTAAAATTCCCTTTACTTACTTATAATTAAATATTATATATATATATATATTCTAACCCAATAAATAATTCCTCTTTTTATTCTGTAATTATTTATTAGTTTAGTTTGCACTAATTTTTCAGGTTGTTGTTAAGGCAACCAAAAAATAAAGCAACATATCCATTAATTTTCCAATATGATCTAAAATACTTTTCATATAATACAATTGTACATTCAATTCTCTTAAGCCATGACACGATTATAATAACAACAATAATTGATCACTTATTAATTTAAAGAATAATTATAATAATATTAATCTCAGGGTTCTTTGTTTCATGTAAGGAAATGCTCAGCAGTATTGTGTTGTCGCATATGACTGGCATTCTGGTCGGCTATAGGAAACATTTATTTTACTTAAATTCAATGTGTCTTCATCTCTCATATCAACTGCTATATTATTTAAAGAGATGATAATTCTATTCAATAATGACGTATAATTTTGAATAACACAGCCTTTTTTTTTTTTTCAGAATCTCAGTCAGAATAATAAAAAGACAAGGGTGCTTTTTGTGTCCTTCCATCATCCATGACAACACAATAGTATAACTAAGATTTATTACTTAGACAATTTAACTAAATGGGAATGGAATAATGTGCAACCAAAGTTAATGGTTTGGGAATAAATTCATTTTTTTTTTTTTTTTTTTTTTTTACACAAAGGTGAATGTTTAGTCTTAAGTTTTCAACTCCATAAATAATTATCATTAAACTAAAATATAATGACATATTCCGATCTGCTTAACTTTATTTATCTGGTATATTAAGTTTTTAAGAATTTGGAATGATTTCGGACTCAAGAAAAGGTTTTGCAAATATTGTGCAAACACTTATATTTAGCATATAAAAACAAAAAAAATGAATCTACAACAAATTTTAACAAGACTATAATTTATTATTATCACAAAAAAAAAATATATGAACATTTATTCAATAATCCCATAGTAATACAAAAATATAAAATATAACTGACATTAATCTGTATATTCTTTTGGTTATGGACTAGAGGTTACTACTTCTCCTGTATGCAATCATATGGATTGATTAACTAAAAGTACTTTCATTACCAATACATTGTTTATTAAATTTTGGTAACCTTGTAGAAGCTTTTATTCAAAATTATTGACTAACTATTTTTTTTTTTTTTTTAAATGATTAATCCAATCATATGCAATATGCAAAATATTAAATTTATTTCTAATACATTTACTTTATTTATGGTCTTTAATAGGATAACCTATTCTAATTATAGGCCAGTTATCAGAAGTTACACTTACCATCTTACATTTAACTTAATGCTAACTTAAATTATGATACAAATTTTATTCATACGTATAATTTTAAATATGAGTATTATTTAATTACTAACCAGAATTAAATATTGCATTTGAATATTCCTTCAGTAAATAAGTGTTTTAAATTACGCAATTTTAATTACTTTCTCCATTGATTTACTTGTCAAATACTAGCAATATTTAGCAGCACAATACAGATATCGATCCTAGTTATTAACGCGCTATTTATACTAAAGTGGATCTTGAGGAACTAACACCTCCAATATAACCTTTATCTTGCCCAAACTTTCAAAATTAAGCACAATAATCAACACCTTCCATGGTGGAGCTATCTTTATTTTCACATGAGGAATATGGAATAACCACGAAGGTCTGTAGAGTAATCTACTACATTAAAATATTTTGGTGGTTTCTTGCCTCTTACTTGGGCATACAACGAACACACACCAAATACAATCCTCTCCTGGGATTTAAACGAATGAAGCATACTAAATGCTAGATAAATTCTTGATCATCCTATCTATGAGAATCGATCACTTGGGCTATAAACATACCTGAACATTATATTTAAAATCTTCCTCTCATGGAAAACAAAGCTTTTGGGGAGATCATTTTTCATCCCACAAAATAAATGCATTATAATTATTACCTATGCGAATATTAAGCATATACCAATGCTATATCTGGACAGGATAAGTAAATACACTGATTATAATAAACTTATGTTACCGGGCATACTTTGATCAACATCTGAAATCAATGGACATCATAGAATAAAAGTATAATAATTTTAATTTTAATAAAGGAACATTCAAAATAGTTGGTAGCATACTATCTTAAACTAAATAAAGTGGATGTGTTATTTAAGAATAATTAGGAATAATTTTTTCAATTAATACAGTATAAATTCGTTTCAAAACTTTAACAAGAAATATTTTGTTATAGCATTTTTTTTTTTTTTTAGTTACTTCTGATAATTTTCAATATTTATTTCACCCCTTAAATATCTAAATATTTTTCTTTTACGTATCTAACATACAAAATTTCTACCTACAATTGTATGTAATAATTAAAACATATTTTATAGATTTTTTTCTTTCGTGTTAAATATCAACTTAACCTATAATAATTATATTAAAACATACCTCTGTCATTACAAGGCTATTAAATATCACTTGACCATACAGACTTTAACCTATGTGATATAACAAAAAAAATACATATCATTTATAACTTAGTTTTAAACAATCATTAATTAACAAGTGCATACTCTCTCATTAGAAAATGTTTTTCTGTTGAACAATTGGTCCAGGTGAAGAGCTTTCTCCAGTCGTATTTCACGAAGCAAGTTTAAAAACAATAAACGCATGGTATTATTTCCTTTAAATAAAAGTTTTCTCTTATTTTGTGCGTTTAATAAATTAGGTAAAGAAACATATAGCAGAATTGAAGATTAATTCTTACTTGAATTAAACTACTACAATTTTGGGATCCAAAGAAAATAAAATATACATATTCTAACATAATGAACAGTTGACGATAGACGATAAACATACACAATTCTTTTCTTTTTTTTATTATTGACGATACGTACAATTCATATTAGTTAGCTTACTTATGGACGGAAATGCGCAATTTTTCCGAGAGATTATTCTGATAATAACTGCAGCTGATTTACATGTATAGGAAGTTTTAATAAATCCAACTGATGTGTAATATAATATATCATTTATTTTTATCATTAAGTCACTAAGATATTTGGTTTTGTTCATACTTTAGGAATTATAAATTTTTTTAACGGTAACTTCTCCGTAAGAATGCCCCTATATAACTCTTCCTATATTTACTCTGAGAAAGTTTATATTTTTTTCCAAAAAAAAAATATACATGTGCATAATTTAATCTTATTTATCATTATTATTATTTCCAGACAATTCTTGGTGAACAAAACATATTTTAACGTATGTAACTACATTACTTGTAAAGGCAGACAATATTTAGAAAGAGCGCGAAAATGTTTCTAGTTGATTTTCCTTGGTTTCAAAATATTTCTTTCAATTATTATTATTATTTTTTTCTATACCAAGAAAATATCAATAAATGACATAAAGTTAATAAATAATTAATCTTTTCTTGGAAATCGCTTCTTTTCCTTAATTTAGATATAATATAATTTTTCATGCTTCTTTTAGTTACATCTGTCATTTTTGAACTTTAGCGCGAGACAATAAACTTTTAAGTATAAAAGGTCCTTAGATAGGTAGATGGCAAAGAAATCAGGATATCTTATCAAAAAATTTTAGCCACACATTATATTATTAAAATTTTACTTTGATTACATTTTATTTCTGCAAAATAAAATGAAAAAAATTGAGTTACCAAATTTCAGCACTGTTCCTTCCTTGAAAACTAAAAGCAGACTATTTTTTTTTTACTTTAGTGACCTCTTACAGAAAAATAATCATTTGATTATAACATAAACAAAAGAAAGGAAAAACCTATTACAATCATATAGTTTTAGTATTATTTTCCTGGATTACAAAGTAATTTGACAATATAAAAAAAATAATAATAAATACATTAAATTAACAATCAGTGATGTATAATTCTTTAAACATTATTTTTTTATTCTTTTTTTTTTTTTTTTTACAAAAAGAAATTACCAGGAGTTATTGTGCTTTATGATAAGACATTCAGCCACTCTCCCCTCTACCCATCCAAAATCAATTACTGTTTATGATATTTGTTTTTATACTATATTAATTTGCTTTAATTATTAATATCTTAATTAAATTATTCATGTTCTTTTTAAAAATGATATTACATTACTAAATGTATTAGTTATTCACCCAAAACATGCCAAAGTGAGTGAATAGCATACTTTATTAATCAATTATTACTATGGTTATTTTATCTTTTTATTTCTTTAAAGAATATCATTGTTTTTCTGCAGAAATAATGCCAAGTAAACCAAGTGTCAATAACACTAGGTTACAATTCTCCCACCGTTATAATAAATAAAAAATAAAATAATATATGCATTTTTAACACTTCTTATGGTATTACTAAGTTTATATCCTACTTATTTCTTATGTCAATAAATACAGTTTAAAGGATTTAATTTTGCTTGGGATATGGTAGTAAGCTTCGGGCATTATAGGTACCTCTTGTTCCGTCAGGGGTTGAGACTAAAAAGGCATTCTCACCCACTTGTTTCACAATTTCTTAGGGGCCTTCATAAAGATACATGAATTTTCTAAACATATGTTTCCGGAGATTACTCACATGGGGAGTTCTAATTAAAACAAAATCATGGACTTTAAAAGGATGTGGATTGGTTTTGGAATAATGAGTGCGTTTATCACCCATCTTTTTAAGGTTAATTCTGGCCAGTGCTTGGTCATGTTCCACATTATGCTGTTCCCCATATGTTTAAAAATAGAGCCCCGAAGTGAGGAATGTTCCTTCGAGGTCCTTTTTAATTTAATGCCCCACTACTTTTGCTACCTTTTATATTTTTCTTTGGTATTGTTGGGATACCATTAGTAGAAGGCTGATTCTCATTCAGAATTCTACTCTTAACTGTTGGCCTACTGAGGTGGCTATTCTGTCTACCATAGGGATTTGTCCTATAATATCCTTTTTCTCTAACTAACTTCCTCCTTCCCATATGTGACCTATCTGCGAAATTGATATTACTCACCATCGGATGGGTGTCTCTATTTACCCTAATTCTATTATCAATATTCCTATCGCTGGTCTTCAATGAATCTAAAATTTCTACTACCTCTTCTATGGTATGTCTGTCAGCAGCAATCAAGATCTGCTTTATATGCCTCGGCAGATTATGGCGAATTATTCACACAATTTGTGTCTCAGATAAAGGATAAGCTGTCAAGGTTTTCAATTTGACGGCTTGATTCCTGAAAAACTGAGTATAACTACCCTTATTTACATGATATCTTTCCTGAGATATCTGATATCTCAGGTTATCTTGGCGGTCTTCCCCCCAAAAACTGGCTAACATAAGATATGTGAAGTCTCCATATGTTTCTGGTTTAATAAATAATGATTGCCACCAGTCTTTAGATGCTGCACACAAATGGTTAGCGGCAATAGCAATCTTTTCTATCTCAGATAAATGACATAAGGTGAATAACTCCTCCAGATTCTGGAGATACTCGTGTGGATTTTCCAGATATTCACCTCTAAAAAATTTTATTTTTAAGAATTTTAAGGCCATGGAGCTATTACTTTCTGGCTCTAGCGTGACTTTACTTCTAGCCTCATTTAATGGATCGTTTATTGATTCTACTGGACTAATTACCATATGTAACTCAGATATTACTTGGTTATTTTGACCATTATTTGTTTCCTTTACTTGAGTTTCAGATAAACCTTTACTTTGAACAACTTTTTTACTTTTTATAAAATTATCCCTATTATAGTCTATAGCTTGCATTCGATTCTCTAATTCTAACTTATAGTTCTGCCATTCACAGTCTATTCTCTTTGAACTATCTTCTAGGCCTACATTTAAGTGTTTAATCTGTTGTTCCAATTGGTTAATAGTTTCATCTTTATCTATCCCGAATTTATCTTCTAACCTTTGATAGACTTTACGCTCACACTGAGTCATTAATTCCCCTATTTCATCTTGGAGATTATTATGTAATAGCTGTGCATTACTCTTTATTATATCATTAAAATTTTCTTCTCTTCCCATAACTTGATTTAGCTCACTTTCTAGATTTTGATTAATCTCACATTGGGTTAACTCTTGAGTTTCTAGTTTAGCTATTAATCTGGTAATCTGGCTCTGACATTTTTTCACTACATTGTCAGGTGCTAGAGTTATATTTTTAACTTCCTCTTTCAAATTACTAACTTCACTCCTAGCACTGTCTAATTCTCCCTTAATAGATTCAACTCTATCCTGAACTTCTCTTTGAAATACTACTGTTTCCTTTTGATAATTTCTTATTTCCTGTACTTCATTGTTTAATACAATATATTGACTTTTAAAGTCCTGCTGGATAGCCTCAATCATATTTTCTGCCCTCTCAGAATTTGTTTCGATCTCTTTCCTTATTCTTATTTTCAGCTTTTCAGAGGCCAATTTTGATTCTTCTACATGATTTCTCAAATCTTCCCTTAAGTCCTTTATCTCCTGTACTTGATTTTGAGATGTCTCTTTGATCTCCTGCATTTGATTCTCTAATTTAATATTTAAATTTTGTATCTGACTTTTTAATTCACTATTTGAGTTTTGGATCTGACATTTTAATTCACTATTTGATTGTTCTAATTTACTATTTGAGTTTTGGATCTGACTTTTTAATTCACTATTTGATTGTTCTAATTTACTATTTGAGTTTTGGATCTGACTTTTTAATTCACTATTTGATTGTTCTAATTTACTATTTGAGTTTTGGATCTGACTTTTTAATTCGCTTTTTAATTCACTATTTGAGTTTTGTATCTGACTTTACAATTCACTATTTGATTTTTCTAATTTTTTCAAGAATTCCTCCAATGTATTTCTCATTAATTGATCTGGCTCATTTTCATGTTTTCCCTTTATTATTGTGACTTCTTCTGGGTTAGCTATATCCAAATCTTCCCCTTCCTCTTTTAATTGTACACTAAAATATGGAGTCTGTGTATCAGGGGATTGTAACTCTTGGGAACCTCCCAAATCCTCAGAAATACTATGATTGTCTTTGTTTTCACTCATATTAAAATTCTAACTCTTTTAGTATTTAACAGTAGTGAAATATTAGCAATGAATTATTAATAAATTTATCGATAAGAAATTATTGACAAGACATCCTGCCTCCATGCCTCTCCTACCAAAAACAATCTACACCAAAAACTATGCTCTGACATATAATATCCCTAAAGTTCCAACATTAACTACTTAATATGCTCTTTTTTTTTCATATGCTTCTTGGTCCATATAAATCTCATTAGATATTATGTAATATAGCATAAGTGCCAATCACAAGACCAGACAAACAGATCATCATAAATGATAAAATCATTACAGTGTTTTATGGAATTGCCTACAGACCACAACATCCTAAACTGACAACTTAATTATTTATTTTTTTAGTGGCAAAAGATTAGATCATATAACAGATATTCACATAATATCTTATGGCTAAACCAATTCATTATTGGCAAATATTTTTAATCAATGAATAACTAATCCATTCAAGTGCAAACAATATTAATATTGACTTCAAGAAAAGTTTACTAAATTCTTCATGGCCAGCTATAGCCATCGAAGGTCCCTTGTTGGGCGCCATTTCTAACCCAATAAATAATTCCTCTTTTTATTCTGTAATTATTTATTAGTTTAGTTTGCACTAATTTTTCAGGTTGTTGTTAAGGCAACCAAAAAATAAAGCAACATATCCATTAATTTTCCAATATGATCTAAAATACTTTTCATATAATACAATTGTACATTCAATTCTCTTAAGCCATGCCACGATTGTAATAACAACAATAATGATCACTTATTAATTTAAAGATTAATTATAATAATATTAATCTCAGAGTTCTTTGTTTCATGTAAGGAAATGCTCGGCAGTATTGTGTTGTCGCATATGACTGGCATTCTGGTCGGCTATAGGAAACATTTATTTTACTTAAATTCAATGTGTCTTCATCTCTCATATCAACTGCTATATTATTTAAAGAGATGATAATTCTATTCAATAATGACGTATAATTTTGAATAACACAGCCTTTTTTTTTTCAGAATCTCAGTCAGAATAATAAAAAGACAAGGGTGCTTTTTGTGTCCTTCCATCATCCATGACAACACAATAATAATAACTAAGATTTATTACTTAGACAATTTAACTAAATGGGAATGGAATAATGTGCAACCAAAGATAATGGTTTGGGAATAAATTCATTTTTTTCTTTTTTTTTTTTTTACACAAAGGTGAATGTTTAGTCTTAAGTTTTCAACTCCATAAATAATTATCATTAAACTAAAATATAATGACATATTCCGATCTGCTTAACTTTATTTATCTGGTATATTAAGTTTTTAAGAATTTGGAATGATTTCGGACTCAAGAAAAGGTTTTGCAAATATTGTGCAAACACTTATATTTAGCATATAAAAACAAAAAAAATGAATCTACAACAAATTTTAACAAGACTATAATTTATTATTATCACAAAAAAAAATATATGAACATTTATTCAATAATCCCATAGTAATACAAAAATATAAAATATAACTGACATTAATCTGTATACTCTTTTGGTTATGGACTAGAGGTTACTACTTCTCCTGTATGCAATCATATGGATTGATTAACTAAAAGTACATTTCATTACCAATACATTGTTTATTAAATTTTGGTAACCTTGTAGAAGCTTTTATTCAAAATTATTGACTAACTATTTTTTTTTTAAATGATTAATCCAATCATATGCAATACGCAAAATATTAAATTTATTTCTAATACATTTACTTTATTTATGGTCTTTAATGGGATAACCTATTCTAATTATAGGCCAGTTATCAGAAGTTACACTTACCATCTTACATTTAACTTAATGCTAACTTAAATTATGATACAAATTTTATTCATACGTATAATTTTAAATATGAGTATTATTTAATTACTAACCAGAATTAAATATTGCATTTGAATATTCCTTCAGTAAATAAGCATTTTAAATTACGCAATTTTAATTACTTTCTCCATTGATTTACTTGTCAAATATTAGCAATATTTAGCAGCACAATACAGATATCGATCCTAGTTATTAACGCACTATTTATACTAAAGTGGATCTTGAGGAACTAACACCTCCAATATAACCTTTATCTTGCCCGAACTTTCAAAATTAAGCACAATAATCAACACCTTCCATGGTGGAGCTATCTTTATTTTCACATGAGGAATATGGAATAACCACGAAGGTCTGTAGAGTAATCTACTACATTAAAATATTTTGGTGGTTTCTTGCCTCTTACTTGGGCATACAATGAACACACACCAAATACAATCCTCTCCTGGGATTTAAACGAATGAAGCATACTAAATGCTAGATAAATTCTTGATCGTCCTATCTATGAGAATCGATCACTTGGGCTATAAACATACCTGAACATTATATTTAAAATCTTCCTCTCATGGAAAACAAAGCTTTTGGGGAGATCATTTTTCATCCCACAAAATAAATACATTATAATTATTACCTATGCGAATATTAAGCATATACCAATGCTATATCTGGACAGGATAAGTAAATACACTGATTATAATAAACTTATGTTACCGGGCATACTTTGATCAACATCTGAAATCAATGGACATCATAGAATAAAAGTATAATAATTTTAATTTTAATAAAGAAACATTCAAAATAGTAGGTAGCATACTATCTTAAACTAAATAAAGTGGATGTGTTATTTAAGAATAATTAGGAATAAATTCCTCAATTAATACAGTATAAATTCGTTTCAAAACTTTAACAAGAAATATTTTGTTATAGCATTTTTTTTTTTTTAGTTACTTCTGATAATTTTCAATATTTATTTCACCCCTTAAATATCTAAATATTTTTCTTTTGCGTATCTAACATACAAAATTTCTACCTACAATTGTATGTAATAATTAAAACATATTTTATAGATTTTTTTTCTTTCGTGTTAAATATCAACTTAACCTATAATAATTATATTAAAACATACCTCTGTCATTACAAGGCTATTAAATATCACTTGACCATACAGACTTTAACCTATGTGATATAACAAAAAAAATACATATCATTTATAACTTAGTTTTAAACAATCATTAATTAACAAGTGCATACTCTCTCATTAGAGAATGTTTTTCTGTTGAGCAATTGGTCCAGGTGAAGAGCTTTCTCCAGTTGTATTTCACGAAGCAAGTTTAAAAACAATAAACGCATGGTATTATTTCCTTTAAATAAAAGTTTTCTCTTATTTTGTGCGTTTAATAAATTAGGTAGAAACATATAGCAGAATTGAAGATTAATTTTTACTTGAATTAAACTACTACAATTTTGGGATCCAAAGAAAATAAAATATACATATTCTAACATAATGAACAGTTGACGATAGACGATAAGCATACACAATTCTTTTCTTTTTATTATTATTGACGATACGTACAATTCATATTAGCTAGCTTACTTATGGACGGAAATGCGCAATTTTTCCGAGAGATTATTCTGATAATAACTGCAGCTGATTTACATGTATAGGAAGTTTTAATAAATCCAACTGATGTGTAATATAATATATCATTTATTTTTATCATTAAGTCACTAAGATATTTGGTTTTGTTCATACTTTAGGAATTATAAATTTTTTTAACGGTAACTTCTCCGTAAGAATGCCCCTATATAACTCTTCCTATATTTACTCTGAGAAAGTTTATATTTTTTTCCAAAAAAAAAATATACATGTGCATAATTTAATCTTATTTATCATTATTATTATTTCCAGACAATTCTTGGTGAACAAAACATATTTTAACGTATGTAACTACATTACTTGTAAAGGCAGACAATATTTAGAAAGAGCACGAAAATGTTTCTAGTTGATTTTCCTTGGTTTCAAAATATTTCTTTCAATTATTATTTTTTTTTTTTCTATACCAAGAAAATATCAATAAATGACATAAAGTTAATAAATAATTAATCTTTTCTTGGAAATCGCTTCTTTTCCTTAATTTAGATATAATATAATTTTTCATGCTTCTTTTAGTTACATCTGTCATTTTTGAACTTTAGCGCGAGACAATAAACTTTTAAATATAAAAGCCTTAGATAGGTAGATGGCAAAGAAATCAGGATATCTTATCAAAAAATTTTAGCCACACATTATATTATTAAAATTTTACTTTGATTACATTTTATTTCTGCAAAATAAAATGAAAAAAATTGAGTTACCAAATTTCAGCACTGTTCCTTCTTTGAAAACTAAAAGCAGACTATTTTTTTTTTTACTTTAGCGACCTCTTACAGAAAAATAATCATTTGATTATAACATAAACAAAAGAAAGGAAAAACCTATTACAATCATATAGTTTTAGTATTATTTTCCTGGATTACAAAGTAATTTGACAATATAAAAAAAATAATAATAAATACATTAAATTAACAATCAGTGATGTATAATTCTTTAAACATTATTTTTTTTTCTTTATTATTTTTTTTTTACAAAAAGAAATTACCAGAAGTTATTGTGCTTTATGATAAGACATTCATCCACTCTCCCCTCTACCCATCCAAAATCAATTACTGTTTATGATATTTGTTTTTATACTATATTAATTTGCTTTAATTATTAATATCTTAATTAAATTATTCATGTTCTTTTTAAAAATGATATTGCATTACTAAATCTATTAGTTAATCACCCAAAACATGCCAAAGTGAGTGAATAGCATACTTTATTAATCAATTATTACTATGGTTATTTTATCTTTTTATTTCTTTAAAGAATATCATTGTTTTCCTGCAGAAATAATGCCAAGTAAACCAAGTGTCAATAACACTAGGTTACAATATATATATGATTATGTATTTAATAAATTATATATATATATATATAATTTATATATATATATATATATATATATATATATATATATATAATCAAAACTACCCCAAATCCAAAATAAAACCAGACCAGCATAAAAATAATATAAAAACACAACCTAAGGTTTCACTGCTACAAGCAGACTTCTCAAGTGTAAAGAACTACAAAAAAAAACCCACACATTATATATACTATTAAAAACTACCCACAAATCCATTCACTTCCCATCCACCCTTAATATTAAAAGAACTCTTAAATAAGTTAATTGCTTCAGAATAATAAATTTTCAATAATAAAGACTCTTTAATTCTTCTTTTGATTTCATTTCTCTCAAAGAAGGCAACCTTAGCTTCATCAAAATCAATAGTGTGGCCTGTATCTTTTTCATGGACATACAAAGCAGAACTAAGATATCTATTTTTAACTCTACTTTTATGAAGCAATTAACTTATTTAAGAGTTCTTTTAATATTAAGGGTGGATGGGAAGTGAATGGATTTGTGGGTAGTTTTTAATATTATATATATTGTGTAGTTTTTGTAGTTCTTTACACTAGAGAAGTCTGCTTGTAGCAGTGAAACCTTAGGTTGTGTTTTTATATTATTTTTATGCCTGTCTGGTTTAATTTTGGATTTGGGGTAGTTTTGATTTTATATTGACTAGTTTAGCTTTATGATTGTAATATATATATATATATATATATATATATATATATATGTAAAATACATTATGTGTTCATGTGTATTACTAATAAGTTTCAAAAAATTTTCAATGAACTTCTCATTTTCTAACTTTAACATTTGTTATTGGAGTCCACACCAAAAGAAACATTGAAACAGTTTTTCAGGTTATAGAAGGCTTAGGACTTTTTTATGCCATTAACTCACACTTCAACTCATTAAACAAAATAATAATAAAGAGCCTATTCTTGGGAATTCATAAGAAGATCCAATGCCATAAGTGTTTAAAGTGTACCTAGTCAAGCATTGTTAGCCGAAAGGTCAGCGCATCTGCCTCGCATGCAAGCAGTTGCTTGCAGACAGTTGTTGTGGGTTCACCTCCTGGCCGAAGCTATGACATATGGAAAAAAAGTGTACTTCTACTGATGTGCCAAGCTAAGCAAACAATCTCATTAAATAAGTGAATATTTAGCTATTATTAACTAGAAAAAAAAATCAAACACCCACAATTTCTTGTTAAAAAGAACTCTTGAAATTCTTTTGACATGAAATCAGCATCAGTAAAACATTAAATTTTTTACTGATATAAGTATTTTTTCTTATATTAAGTTTGTTTATAAATTATGCAAAATTTTCATTTATATTTCTTTTTTTGTACTTATAGAAAATGCATTATGGATCATTGCTGGAGTCAGTATCTGCAGTTTTTGTATACTTATGGCAATTTTAATTGCTTGTATATGTGCAAGAAAAAGAAAAAAGAAAATATCTACTGCAGACTTAGAAGAAAGTCATTTGAAGTACTCATATAATCAACCCAAGTATGTTTTTTTAGTTCTATTTGTTTACTGATATGTTTTTTTTTAAAAATAACTTTTCTACAATACATACAAACATATAGGAAAATTTTCATAATTTTAATAAGTCCACAAAGAAATTATAGCTATTATATATATTGTAACCAGTTGTGTTACATAGACACATTATAGTGTGTGTCCATATATATATATATATATATAGTAATAATAAGTCAGATGTCACATGACTTATATATAGCTTGCATTTACAAATATGTAAAATTAAGAGCGTGCTAATAGCTCTAAAGAAGCTTCTTTTTTTTTATTTATGATAAATGCTACTACAAGAGAAGGCATTCAAATCATTTTTATCTTGGATTGTCCCCATCTCCAGACCGGTTTCGACCTATGGGTCTCTTCAGTGAGGAGTTGGGACATTAGATCTAAAAAACCAACTCAAGCAAAGCATTTATATATGTATAAAGTTGAAAGGAAAACTAGAAACAAACACAGACAAAAATTATAGTAGATATTTAACATTCATTGGAATAAAATAATAATGATAATAATAAATATTAACTCTGATTTAAAATATTGTTTTATAAATTAAACTTTTAAAAGATCTGAATAAATATAAATATTGTATTATTATTATTATTATTCTGATTGTATAATGTAAAAACACCATATCGTTTTCAAATTTTTTTAATTAATTAAAAGGGATTAGAGATCTAAAAATAAAAACTCTGTTTTCATCAAGGTGTTGTTATCACCTTAGATGATTCTATAAAAGGGCTGATAACAAATTAGCTCCAGTCTGAATAATGATTTTAAAGAAAACAGTTTGGTTGGCAGTTTTGTAAGAGTTAGCAGAAGAGCTATCTGTAAAGTTGGCTAAAATATTTTGTGAAGAGTTGGTAACTGTAGCAGAAAATGGCCATAGTAAAACTAGCTGCAAAGATGGCTAGAATAATTATCAAGAGAACTGCCACAAGGATGTAAGAAGGCAAGATAGTAGACTGTTTTCCTTAGCAGGAGTTTGAATTTACATGGAGGAAACAGGTCAAGATTCTTTGTAATTCATAGCCTTAAAAGTGTTCTGGAAAACAGCTTGCTGACCTGAAACTTACAAAAACCAAGTATAAGTGAAACTGACTACAGAAGAAAAAAAAAACCAACCATACCTGAATTATGTACTTTTACCTGATGATGACAACAAACCTGGATTACATTTTTCTGATGACCCAAAACCAAGCTTACCAAGAGAAAGCTTGAAGAAATTGATGTACTGATGCTGCTTGCACACAGGAAAACACAGATAAACACATCACGTGTGTATACAGTGAGTTGTATTTTTTAAATATTCATATAAAAGACATTTTAACTTAGTAACTTAAAGTAAAATTTGCTCGAGTCAAATGTCTAAAAGAGAGACGATTTGCTATATATATTTTGCTAAGAAATAATTTTCATATTCATTAAAAAAGAATATATAATTTAAATGCAAGCATAATTTTGTTTGAATTGAAAAAGCAAATCTTTTAAATTGGTCCAAAAATGCTGATAATTAATCCAACAAGTACTTGTCAAAAATTGACTATACTTTTTTAAAAAAAGAGAGAGAACTTATAAACTGAAACTAATTTTAAATTGTATCTATAATTTGTTCATACACACAGGTAGGAAATTTATGTATTAGAAAATTATAATATTGTAAAAAGATGAAATAAATAAAGGTCAGTGTACACGCACACTTGTATATGTAAAAAATTTATTCATTTATTTATAATCATTTAAATATGTCTATTTCTCAAATGTACTGCACTCTGTGCACATATTTATATATATATCAAAACCTACTTAGGTAAAAATTGATGTCATTTATTATTTTGAGAAAAGTTATATATTAGGAATTGCGCATTTGTGTGCACATATATGTAAATCATTGTAATAATTTGAAATTTTGAATGGTGAATATTGTAAAACAACATAATAACTTTAGTTGTGTATATAATTTTGTATATTTTTCAAAATCAGAGTCTTATCCTACAAGACCTTAATAATTTTTTTTTTTATAAATAAACTTGTATTTAATTGTTAAAATAGTATTTCATCATCTCTTGCTCACATACAATAATAGATCTTGTGTTCTCTGAGCTAGATTCAAGCACGGGATGAATATATAAATGAAGATGTGTATTTAGTGCTTTGAGGCATCCAGAGATGATCAATCATCATCCTGGTTGGCGCAAAAGAGGATACTCTTTAAAGCCCACACACTATATTTTATTTTAGTTTAGTTTTGATAAAAAAATTTAAGTTTATGGTTGGCCAATACAACTGGCCAGAGCATTGATGATGATCAGCATGTTTTAATGTCCCAGCATTATTGTTTCGATTTCTGATTATTGTGTATTTTAATGGATGGGCACTTAAATTGTGCATCCAAGTTATGTTTAAATAATTGCCCAAGCTGGCAAAGGCTCAATAGTTAGCCTGGTCTAAAGAAGACCCATTTTCAATACAGCCACAGATGGTCTGTTGATTTTATTATATTTTATTGTGGATCATTCATGATGATGATGGATGGTTATTTCTCTCAAGTATTTACTTGTATTTATTTTTTAAATTGTAGTGCTGGTGGATTTATAGTGACTGACTGATCTCTCAATGATCTCACAGATCTCTGGATCTTATGCTCTTATAAAATATAGCATACTCTTATATCCTTAAATATCATACTTTTGTAAATTTATTCATATTTCATTTTAAATGGACTGGGAGTGATGATGTTTTTCCATCACCCCAGTTCAAATCTTTTCACCACGTTTTTCCTCACCCACCCCCATCCCGTTACAATATATATGATCACTAGATGGAGCTTTACCAATAGCTCCTAATGAGATTTTGTTTACAAAAATGTCGAGAGAGATAGAATTCAATAACTCTTTCATTGTCTCTACCTCCAGACCAGCTGGTTTCGAGCTAGTGGCTCACATCAGTGAAAGGTAGGGAGACTAGAAACTAGATCTAAAATGCAAGCTAAAAGCAAGTTATAAAATTTATAACTTGTTTTGTTTATATATATATATATATAGTGCTTATAAATATAGTCTTGTTTTGTTTATATATATATATATATAGTGCTTATAAATATAGTCTTAATCATGGTTCAACTACATTTAAATATCTATAGTAATAACAATTCAGAAGAATTACTCTAAAAATTTGTAAATAGACCTCCCTTTCATATATCAATGATAATTTATTATTTAAACAAAAGATAGTTACTAGTGTCAATATATAATGTTGATAGATTTATCCACCATATATGTTATATCTAATAGATAACTTACTTTAGAAAGCTTGTTAAAATAACTGTCTGAGATTGATTTAGTTATTATAACAGCACTTTTGAATATAGTTGCTTCATGAATAAAACTATATGTATAAGGTCTTACATTGTATGTACACATATTTTAATATTAATCTAAACCCTAGAATCAAACTCCATTTCATATTTAAAAATGTTTTAGAATTTCACAGAGCCATTCACATACTAAACTTTAATTATATAATTGATAATAATTTAAAAATTAAACATAATATATTAATATAACATAAATGTAACTTATCAAGAAGTATTATAAAATTGATTTAATAAAAAATAAAATTAATTTAAAATTAATTTATTATATTTAATTGATTATAAAGAAATTGCACATTGGCAAGTTGCAGAAAATCAAACTTAATATTGTATTGTAATTTAAACTTATCTAAAAAATTTATATTTGTAAAGATGATAAACACAAGAAATATAGATTCTAAAAATACAGAGATAAATAGTGTTTAATAAATAGCAGCATAACCTAATTGCATTTTTGGTACTGAGTACCTTTGTGAAAGGCAATAGATATAAAATTAAAAATAAATAAATTAAAATACCATTACACACGTCAAATCTCAACACAGAAGTTATGAAGTCACCAGACTAATTGTGCATATTCCAAACAGTATTCAACTAAAAACTATAAGACTTTCTATTTCATGTTGAGGTTTGACATGTATAATGTTTTTTTTTTAGTTTTATATTTATTACCTTTGAGAAGAGTATTCAGACACCAAAAATGCATTTACGTTATATGCTTTTCATTTAATACTATATTTTAGTATTTTTAGAATTAATATTCTTTGTGTTTATATTTATTTTTGTAAAGATGGTAATAAAAGTAAAATGTTTAAAAACTTTTTAATAAATATCTATATAAACTTGAAAAATTAATCAAGTAGAGAAATACAATTAATTTGATTTTTTGTCTTATTAATTTTTTGCATGCTTTACCAAAAGTTGTCACAATCATAAATATCATTCCCACGTATCTTTTTCCCCTTTTATTATTTTGTAGAGAAACATTTGGTGTTAAAATTATGAACTTTATATTTTATAAACTGTTATCATAAAAACAAGTACATTTTGAAATCTATTTCTATATAAAAATAATTATGTAATTTTGCACTATTTTTAAAACTATGATCATTTTATTTGTTTCTCTTTTTAAATAGAAGTATAGAATTATCAATGTTTCCATATGTCATAGCATCGGCCGGGAGGCGAACCGCAACAATCATCTGCAACCAAGTGTTTGCTTGCAAGGCGGCTGGCTGTGCTGACCTCTGGCTAATAACGCTTGACTAAGATTATCAATGTTTTGATCTTATTTGTCATACAAAATTGCAAATGTCTACATAACAATGCCCCTTATGAATAAATTAAATTTCATAAAAAGACATTTTAAGTAAATAATAATAATTTATTACATTATTTATTTATTACTTGCTTTGTACTTTTAAAGCTAAATCATTTTAATAGTACTATTTATAATTCCATTTGGTTACATATAAAGGCTATATTGAGCAAGATATAGACAAACATGCACACACACATATATATACAAAAGCACACACACGTTTATTCTACAATATAAAATAATTTCATTTTTAATTGTTTATTTACTTTTAAATTATATATAGCTAAATTGTTTTTATATATAGATTGTATATGAACCTAGATATTTACATATGTAGACATATAAGCACACACACGCACACTCATATATATATATATATATCAACATAAAACTAAATTCAAATATTTATTTCTATCAAACTTATATAATTAAATTATCTTAACAATATAATTCTTTCTATGCCTGCATATAGAAAATACAACAGAATTTATTAAAAACATTGGATTTTCATTTAATATTAGCACAAAAGTAGCCTTAGGCAGTAAATATATTTTATTATTATATTACGTTTTTTAAATTTGAACTAATTAAATCTTTTATGAAAATTGCATAATAAAAATTCAAAATTCTTTATCTCGTATCTAAATTTTCATTTATTTTATTTTTGTGACATTAAATTTTTCAATTGTTTTATTAACAACTTGTCATTCATTATTTAATTGGTGTCAATTCATTTAAATTGCTTATCTGTTATTTTAACATGAGTTACGGTAAATGAAATACTCTTTCTTTTAATGTAAAGGTAATACTACTACTACTACTACTACTACTACTACTACTACTACTACTACTACTACTACTACTACTACTACTACTACTACTACTATTATTATTATTATCATTAACTCTTTGAATAATAGCTGCATAAGATTTTTCTAATTACATATTGGTCCAGAAAGTTTGTGATGACGGTGTTTAGTTGTATTTTTATATTGGACTGTTTCCATTATCTGAGTATTGAATGGCTTTAACTATTAGTAATAGCACACCAAACAGGTTAGTATATGCATAATATTTCAAGAGGTATTACTCTCCCTTCTTCTTCAGGTGTTGCTGGCCTGACCAGTGACAGTATTAGCATGGGATTTGAATCCGAACTCTTAGATTCTTATGTGTTGATTTTTAAGATAAAGTTCTAACCAACTGAACCATTTTTCCAAAGGCAACAGTCAGTAGAAATTTCATATACATATCTATGAGGTTCCTCCTGATTTCTCCACTTTTTCCTAAGAGCAAAATTGATTATTTGTTTTCATACATTATGTATAGTCACACTAGGTTGGCATATGGAATTGTTTGCCATTGTCATGTGAGCAGCTTCTTTAATTTTTTTTCTTTGTATCTTTTCTTCTCTATCCAACATTTTCGTATTTTCCCAATTGAAAATATGTTCATTGCCACATACATTGTCTACAGCCTTAATTGCAGCTGTTTTCTCTCTGACAATCATCAGTTTGCATTCTTGCAAGTGTTTTTCAATGGGATGTCTAGTATCACCAGTATATTTTCTAATTTCATAGATGCAGTTTTTTCTTTTCAGCATTTTAAGTTTAGGCTTTGTAGATGTTAGAATTCCTTATAGTGTGGTTTGGCTCTGGAAAGCTGCTCTGATGTTATAATGTTTGCAGATTTTCATTAATTTGTTTACTATTTTTGGAATGTATGGATATACTACAGTATCAATAATTGTTTTTTCTTTTGATGATTCTTTTTGTTGTTTATTTAAGGTTTTCTTAATAACAGTTGATGGATAATCATTTTTATAAGAGTTTGTTTTATATATATCTTTTCTTTTTCCAAATCACTGGTTTCTAAAAAAACTTCTTTTGCTCTGTTTCATAGTGATAATATAATTCCATATGTTGTGGTTCTGGTGTGATTGGATATATAGGCTAGATATTTTTCTGTATATGTGGGTTTGGTAAACTGTAGTTTTGATATTACCATGAGGAAGTCTTGTCACAAGAACAATACACACATACAGGAAAATACCTAGCCTATACATCCATTCACACCAGAAACACAAAACATGGAGTTATAATATCCCTATGGGACAGAGCAAAAGAAGTTTGTTCAGAAACCAGAAATTTGGAAAAAGGAAATATCTACATAGAATCAACTGTTATGAAAAATGATTTTCATGAGAAAACCTTAAATAGACAAAGAAAAACAATTATTGTATTGTAGTGTACCCATACATTCCAAAAATAGTAGACAAATTGAGGAAAATTTGCAAACAGTATAACATCAGAACAGCTTTCCAAAGCCGTACCACACTATGAGGAATTCTAACATCTATAAAGCCTAGACTTTAAATGCTGAAAATAAAATAAAATGTATCTATGAAATTAGAACATATACTGGTGAGATTAGTTGTTCCATTGAAAAGCACTTGCAAGAACCCAAACTGATAATTAGAACAGAGAAAACAGATGTGTCTAAGGTAGCAAACTATGTATGTGCTAATGAACATGTGTTTATTTAGGAAAATTAAAAAATATTGGATAGAGAAGAAAAGGTACAAAGAAGAAAATTTAAAGAAGCTGCTCACATGACAATGGCAAAAAATCCCATAAGTTGTGTGACTATACATAATGTATGGAAACTGGTAATCAACTTTGCTCTTAGGAAAAAATGGAGAAATCAGGATGAACCTCATAGATAAGTATATGAAATTTCTGTTGCCTGTTGACTTTGGCAGGATGGTTCAATTGGTTATAGCTTTACCTTAAAATTCAATAATCAAGAATCTAAGGGTCCATGTTTGAATTTTATACTTGCTCTGTCACTGGTCAGGCCAAAAACACCTGAAGAAAATTGGAGAGTAATACTTCTTGAAATATTATGCATATACTAACCTATTTTATGTGCTATTACTAACAGTTGAATGTATTTGGAATATTTAAATAATTTTTTCTAAAGATATTCAATATTAATATTATTAGATGATGGAAATAGTCCAATATAAAAATATGACATTTTAGTCCAGTTTGTTTTTTTAAGTTTGGTATAATCTTTCTCAAACTTCTCAGGCACTAAAGTTATAACTAGACATGTTTAGAGATGTATAATATATTATTAGTGTTGCTTATGTTTTTGTAATTCAAACAGAATAAAAACACTAGGTATTGTTAATAGTACAGAATTGTATAGTGTCAGAACATACAAAATTAAGCTACATTATTATAAAGCTGTTGTGAATATTTTCTCTATTTAAATGCTCAAATCAAAATTTTAAAATCCTAGAATGTTGCTACACTTATTAGCATTCCATCAATTTATAACTCCATTTAAAAAGTGTCTTTAAAATTGTAAAATGAAAAAATTATGAATTTAAATAATATTTTTCAATAAACAAATTCAGTGTTACTAAGAATTTGTAACAAACCAAAAATTTAACTTGTGATCCCCTATAGAATTCATTCCTCTCACTCACTTTATTTAACATAATGTTATAATGTAATTATGAATCAAAACATATAATATATGTAGTCAAAATAAGAGTCATAGATCACATGACCCAATACTCTTAAGCTTGTAGGATATAATCAATGAGGATTACCTAAACCTATCCTAGCAACTCTCTGAGGAGTGCCAAAGCACCAAACCATGGTCAGAGGTTTGAGGGGGGGGGGCTCCTGACAGAGATATTTTAAATGCTGGCTCTGGCTAAGCATTTATCACAAAGCTTGTTGAGGAATTGGCAATCCTCATTGAATATAATATATGTGTCTGGTAAAGCCTCTTCCAGAAAGTTTATTTTGAAATAAAAATTATTTATCTTTAATATTTTATTTCAACGCAAGATTTTTAAAGAAATGTTTTGGTATTATCAATCTTATATTGCTGCTTTTTAAAATATTTTTAACAAACAGAAAATAGAAACTCATTTACAATAATACAATTAATTTGGTCATAAGAAAATGATCTTTTTTAAAAATATAAATAAAAACTTCAGATTGATATAAAAATTTTCAAAGTTGTTTTAAAGATTATGATCTTATTAATATGTTTAATCTCCTTTCTAAATAATAATATAATATTCTGTAATAAAAGACTGAAGTCAACCTCACTACTTGTTACTTGTAGATGATACTAGTTTAGTTTATGTTGTCTGTGTAGATAAGGTGTAAAACAGTCTTTAAATGCATGTTATCAGATTCTTTCAAATTGTCTGCAGCGACATCTCTGAATCAACATGTTATTTAATAACATATATTTGCCATTCACCACAAAATTTTAATGTGACTGGATCATGGGTTATGATATGATAAATAATAATATGTTTCATACTTTATCCCATGATGCAATATCACACTAACATTAAATTTTATTTAAATTATGGGAAACTGCTAAGGTAATACTTGAAATTATTTAAACTGTGTAGAGCAATAAAACTCTGAGTTACGAGAACATTTTGAAGTGCTTTGCAAGGTTTTGTGATGGCCCATAATCTATAAAAGTATAAAATACACTGACATATTTTATATCATGAGTTGTAATTTAGACACACTAACACCATAATTTTTTTAAGATAAATATATAAACTATGTAGCTATGTAATGTGTTAAGAAAGGTTTTGAAGGTAGTCTGGAGAGAGAACAAGTCGCTGTGTCAGTGGAACACACTGTATCACTTTTCAGAGTAAAGGTATATTCCATATTCTACTGAGATGGTGCTTAGTTCCTCTTTGGATACAAATAACCATATTGAATACTTTAATTCACCAGTAAATATTTTGATCAGAAGTTTTTTTTTTTGGAATGACTCACATATCATTGCATCTGACATAGCAAATTTTTTCTCATAGAAAGGTTTTACATTTTTAATTACTAATTTATATTAGTATTACAATTATTTAGATATATTGTTTTACATGACTTAAACTGCCTCAACATAAAATGTCTTTCATGGATATTCAATAGTTTTACAGATTCAATAATAAAGATAGGTGAATTTGATCTCTATAAATGTCACTGGATTATTATCACTGGTATAGATTTATTCATGGATATATGCTTTGCTGGTTTAGAAATAGAATTTAAAAATCTTATATAAGCACTATCATATACAAATCATAAATGATATTAATAATTGTCCATTTGCACATTGGCTGAATTAAAATATTTTAACATCACATGATCATCACTTTTTATGGTTGCTCTTAACTGTTATTAAAACAGGCAAAACTCTCTACATATTGCCACTCAATGGATATCAGAAGACTTGTGCATAAAATCCCCATCTAGTGCTTACTCATCCAATATCCCCAGACTAGTTTTTGGCTTGGGGCCTTCATCAGTGGGAAGCTTGGATCTGATAGCACTGCACCTAGATCTTAGGATGTAATGCAACCCTCCAGCAACCACCTTTTATCTCTAGTTAACTACAATGTTTTCAATTTGAATCTCATAGTTTTGTAGTTAACTAGAGGTAAAAGGTGGCTGCTAGAGGATTGCATTAGATCCTAAGATCTAGGTGCAGTGCTCTCAGATCCAAATCTCCTCACTGTCAAAGGCCACAATCCAGAAACTTGTCTGGCAATATTGGATGAGTAAGCACTAGATGAGGATTTTATGCACAAGCCTTCTGGCATCCATTGATTACTCTGACTTGCACTGAGTGGCAAAATGTATAGAGAGTTTGGCTGTTTTAATATGACTACTAATTAGTCAAAAGCATGCTTAAAATACCATACTGTTAAAGTTTTAAACCAAACTTTTCTTTATATACATTATGTATGAATTTATTTTGAGTAGTAAAAATGTTATCCTAAAATTAATAATTTCTTTGGAAATAAGTAATATTTAAGTAGACTATGGGTACAATTCTCTTCAGTTAATAGAATGCAGAATGTAAGTATTGAATAAAATCAATGTGACAATAAGTGGCTATGAAGTGAAACTTTTTAAAAGTGGCTTTTGATTTTGATTTTCTTAAAAAGCATAAAAATAGTAAAAGTGATTTGTAAATGGTTGTACATTTATTCATAAAATGCATATGCAATCATAAAGTATTTGTAGTGTCAACCTGAATTTAAAAAAAAAATGTTAAACTTTTAAAACACATACCCTGCTTTATATATATATATATATATATATATATATATATATATATATATATATATATATATATATATATATATATATATATATATATATATATATATATAAATCTATTATTATAAAGTGATGAAAATCTTTAAATTATTAGAATGGAATTTTTTTTATATGTCAAAGCATTGACTGGGAAGTGAACCATGTCCATCTGCTTGGAAGGCAGCTCCACTAACTGCTAGTCCACCAACACTTAACAGAAGTTGAACTCCAATAATGCACTATTACTTTAAATATGATAAATCTCTGCACATTCACATGTCAGTAAGTGCATGGAGTTTTATAATATTTAAAGCAATAATGCATTATCAGAGTTTGACTTCTAATCTAATTATATATATATATATATATATATATAGATTAGAATTACAGTATATATATATATATATATATATATATATATATACTGTAACAGAACATACAGAATAGTGGTTTGCATTTAAATAAAATAGAGGAATAATCAAAAGATGGAAAATATAACTACAAAAAATAAAGCTTTTGCACAGTCATATATTAAATCCATGCTTATAATAATACTTTGCAATAGTCAATTAATAACATTTAACCAAAATTAATAATTATGCTTTTTATAGCCTAGATGTACTCATTCTTAGCCATTACTAGTTTAGATATCTTTGAAATACACATAAAGAATAAATGAGTATGTCTGTGTAACCCTCATAATCTTGGATCAATTATTTTATAATTCTCAAATATTTCATAATTATACAATATAAAATAGCAACCTATTTTATACATTAATTTTACCATTTCTGGGTTTTTAATAAATCCTATAAGTTATTTCAAGATTATTTTATTTTCATTTTGTAACAAACATTATTTATTCTGTTAAAATACATCAAATTAGTTTTTATTCACTGGATATTTAATTAGCTGAAAAATAAAGAAAATTTGATTGTTCTACGAATAAAGGAAAAGATACAATTTATTCTTTTCTTTTAAACAAAATGTCTATAAATTGTTTAAAAAAATTGCATACATTTTAAAAATAATATTTTTATTGAAGACCTTTATTATTTAATGCTCTGAAATTATATAATTTTGTTAATGGTTCTTTAAGATTATTAACATGTTATGGTAAATAATATAACCCTAAAGGTATAAACTCTTTTATAGAATAAAATCCATTATGTTGTAAAAAAAAGTGCCTGTAAAAATTATTCATCCAAAGTCATTGTGAATAGGGATTATGCATTCAGCAAAAGGGATAAATAATACGTGTTAAAGGATAGTTAGACAATGGACTTCCATTATAAATAATACATGTAACCTATTGTTGAATTTATTTTAAAAGAAAAAAGAACATACCTATATTTTATATTCAAAATAAAATGTCCAAATTAATTATGTACCACTCTGAAATAAAAAAGAATAACATTAGGCAAAAAGTTTACATTGGATTGATTAGGAATAAAATTTCATAAAAATTCAGTGTCCCCAATGGATATTTAAATAATTCTTGACCTTAATTCTTACCTTCTTGTTTGCCATATGGTATTTCACAGATTAATAATGATGATAAAGTTACTTTAATTGAAATTCAATTACTGGGTTTGTAACTAAAAAAATGTATTGATTTATTAATTGTAAAAAAATCTGAAGATGTTATTATCATATGGTGTACCAAATGCTGTTGTTCTGAGGGTACTTTCAAGTGCTCCTGCAAAAATTTTATCTCACTTTGGAAAGAAAAATCATATACTTTATGAAACTTGTTTATATAATTATGATTCTTTTTGCAAAATATTATAAAATATTTATTTTTCACCAAAAATATTATAATTAAATTCAGATGGTGTTTAAGAGTAGTTATTTATAAATGAATATAAGTTAAAAGAAATATAATGGCATAAAGAAGAAAATTGTGAGTGGTTAAAAAGGAATGCCTTTGTAGATATAGCAGTTTTTTGTCATTTTTAAATAAATATACATGGAATTTTATGTTTCAAAACAATAATTTATTCAAGTTTTAGAAATAAAATTAAAACATTTTATTTCATTTGTAATACATTCTTATTGAGAATAATGAAATAATAAAAGTTATTGTTCTGATTATGTGTTTCAGTTTATTATTTTTTTTATTTATTTGCAAAGTTAAAATATTATTTTTAAGACTGTTTTTCATTTGTAAACTTATATTTGTAACAAATAATTGAAAATGGTATTTATCTATTAGTCAGCAGTGAGATTTCACATATGTATTAATCTGGCAATATTTTTTTTGGATTAAATGACAACCTATATTTTTATTAACTGGAAATGATACAAACACCTACCATCCTACCTTATAACAATTTTTTTATTTTGAAAAATGGCTACCTATAACTTTATTTAGTGGAAATGAAACATGACACATTTACATTTTTTTGTGAGAAATTATCTTCCAACAAATAAACTTTTACTAAAACAAGCAAAACTCACTATACATATTGCCACTCACAGAAAGATAGAATAATCAAAGGATGCCAGAAGGCTTGTGTATAAAATTCCCACCTAGGGCCTACTCATCCAATATCCCCAGACTAGTTTCTGGCTTGTGGCCTTAGATCTGAGAGCACTGCACTTAGATCTTAGGATCTAATGCAACCCACTATAGCCACCTTTTATCTCTACTTAACTACAAAACTATAAGTCTTAAACTGAAAACACCTTAATATTTTCAATCCAAGCTCATTAGCTTATATAGTCATATAGGTCTGAATTCAGTTCAGTACCTAAACATTTTGGTGTCTTTGGTTTTTCATTAACCATAGCCACCACCTATCTATTTGGCAGAAATGGTGATCATGTGATGTTTATTGGCTTAAATAAACTTTTAACAATCTACATTTATAACAAGTGGTAACCAAATCAAAAAAATAATATACATATAATTAACCATGCAATCCTGTCAATTTACAAAATGTTGTTTCTTAGTACCACTGCTGTTTCTTACTTCAAACCACATTCCATTACAAATCCTGAACAAAATACTGCCATTGTTTGATTATAAAATTAGCAAAACCAATATTTTGACTAATAACTTTCTTATCAGAATATTATCTAATATTCATTTACAAAATTAATCCATTTCATTTTTAGAAGATATAAAGACTGAATTAACCACATTTTTGTGGTTAAATCAGTTTTTATATGTGCATTTGTTTGCGCTGTCAATTTTCATCACTACCGGACAAGTATTCAAGTATCTTTAAAAATTATGAGAGTTTAATATAAAATAAACATTGAATTGTTAAAATAACAAAAATGGAAATCTAACTGTTATAGTCACTAGTGGCTGTTAAAATGTACCCAACTAAAGTGAATACAGGAATAAAGAAATAAAAAAAAGAATTTATTCATATATTTCAATGGCCTCCACTAGAATTCTTAAAATCTGATTAACAGTTCCAGATGACACTGACTAATTAAATCACAATACTAAAAACAGTAGTATTAATATTAAATATTAAGTATAAGTTGATCTTTTATAATATAATTTTTACATTGTAACAGAACATTACTGCAACAGGAGGAGAAAGATTCACTTATGCTTAAAACAGTTACATGTTGGTATCTCATTTGATTAAATATGTATTTTATTTATTTTTGTTTATGTTTTATGTGATACCTGATTCAGTCCTTATTATACCATGTGACCCATGATAACCCTTACACCAATCCATATAGATCAGTTCTTTAATCTTTTTTATGCCTACACTTATGTCTGTAATAGTATTTCACTGACCATCATATTTTCATACTATGACTTTTTGATACAAATAATTTTAAATATAATTCCTAATACATGATATTATGTGGCTATTTAACTTGATACTAAAATGAAATATGCCATTATATTTGAAAAAGAAGGTTTTTAATAAATGTGTTCTACCAGTTCTTACTTATGGATCTGAGACTTGGACACTTAATAGAAGAGCAATAGAGACTTCAGACCACTCACAGAAGTATAGGGAGATGCATGTTGGAAGTGACAAGAAGCTATAAAAAACGTCAAGTATTGGTGGTTGAGAGGTCAGCACAGTTGCCTTACAAACAGTTGTCCCAGGTTAGCAGGTTTGCTTCCTGGCTGATGCTATGACACATGAAAAAAAGAAGATATCAAAAACACAATATATGAGTAAGAGAACAAACAGGTGTTACTGATCTCATTGGAAAAATTAAAAGACTGAAGTGGAGTTGGGCTGGACATATTGCTATAAGAAATGATAATAGATGGACAATTGAAATCTTAAACTGGATTCCAAGAGATTATAAAAGACCCAGAAAGAGACCACATGTGAGATGGATGAATGAAATAAGAAAGTGTGCAGTGGTGGTGTGGAGAAGAGAAGCTAAAGATCAGAAAAGATTGATTGAACTTGGAGAGACCCTCATCCTGCAGTGGATTGATAATGATGATGAATCACATAGATCACTGGTTATGACCACACTACTTTAATGAATATAAACTACTATATTTTTTTCTATCAAACAGCATGTTTGTAGCCAATGAATTAATTTATTTTTTATGTGTCCCTTTCAATTATGAAAGGTTGTTCTCAAACTAAAGTGTATTTTATCTACTTCCCATTCTTTGTTGATAATTTCTTTACACCCCAATATTTTCTTAATATAAGGCATGAACCTTAAGAGACAATTATAAAGTTTACAAATGCTAGCTTGGAATGAGGTCAAATTATACACGCAAAAAAGGATTTTAATGAAAACTAAAAATGCAACTTATTTAATGAAACACACACACACACTTATATATATATAATTCTTTGAAAAACAATACTATAATTAATACAGTAAATAATATTTTAAAAACAAATATCTACTATAATTTAATAGAAGTACTTTCGGCTATCTAAGTAGTCGTTATCAACTATATTCAAATTTAATTACAAAAAACAGTTATAAATATCTACAAACATAATTACATCATACATCAATTTTCCCACAATTCATTAATTTTTATATTAGCAGATTATCTATTTATCAAATGCTGCTTTCCATTTCTTATTAACATAGCTTCTTTAATTTTATGTAATTGTTTTTGTAGATATTTATAACGGTTTTTTGTAATTGAATTTGAATATAGTTGATAACGACTACTTAGATAGTCGAAAGTACTTCTATTAAATTATAGTAGATATTTGTTTTTAAAATATTATTTACTGTATTAATTATTGTATTGTTTTTTGAAGAATTATATATATTTGTTTATAATTGGAATACGGACATTGATTAGTAATATATATATAACATACCACACATATATATATACAAAGTTAAATCAAGATTAAATATTATATAAATACAAAAATAATTAATACATTCCATGTTTAATTAATTAAAATAAATATTTAAGAGTTGTGATATTATGGATAGGCATTAATAAATAACATTCGTTAATAAACAATATATATTAATAACAATAGGACTTCTGTAGACAGTTTGTATTAATAAATATAAACTTTTTTTGAGCTTATAATGTAATTTAACCTTGGGTCCTTTTAATGCCATAGGACAGTTATCATTTCCTAATTATAATATATGTATAAAACTTTATTTTTTATAAAATCCCATAATCATGGGTATTTAAACAGGCAAAACTCCTCATACAGTAATGACACTCAGTGCAAGCCAAAGTAATCAATGGGTGCCAGAAGGCTTTAGTCTGAGGATATTGGATGAATATGCACTAGATAGGAATTTTATGCACAAGCCTTCTAGCATCCATTGATTTCTCTGGCTTGCACTGAGTGGCACTACTGTATGGAGAGTTTTGCCTGTTTCAAAAACAGTTATGAGCAAGCATAAGAAATGGTGGTCATGTGATGAACATGAGTATTAGTTAGTCTTTCTTTCAGCATCTGATTCTAATGACAGGCAATGGGACATTTCTCATTATGAATAAATAACAGAGAGGTCTTATGATTTTGTCATTTTCTCTTCTCTCACTGTATGTAGGTAGTACAACAATCATCTTCAGCAAGAAAAGTACACAAACCAGAATCCAAGTGGCATAGTGCAGTTTTTAATGATGTATTCTTATTGTTTCCATTTCAATAATGATTCTAGTCATCATTAAGCAATAGTAGGGAATAATCAAACATTAATAGTTGTTTTTAAATGCTGTTATTTTGCTGACAAAGTTCTTCAGCCACTATCTACTGGTTATTGGTGGCCTAGTGGTTAGCATAGCTGTCTTCTAAGCAGATATCCTGGGTTCGCTTCCTAACCAACACATTTGACATGAAAAAAAAAGTTTTTCAACTACCATTTACTGGTTGTCGGCGGGCTAGTGGTTAGCATAGCTGCCTTCCAAGCAGCTGACCCGCGTTCGCTTCCCGGTCAACGCATTTGACATATAAAAGAAAAAAACGTTATTCAGCTATCATCTACTGGTTGTTTCCATGTTGTCTCACCAATATACCTTCAATGTGATAAATACAATTTAGTGATGTATTCTTTTCCAGTTACAATTTTAATGAATTTAATCTTACTTCATTAAATCATTAATATATTCATTTTTCGTTTATACAACAGAATCTAGATTAAGAAATTCAAATCACAGATTACTGTTATAATTATCTCAAAATAAAAACTTATATCCGCTTTTTCTCATATGCTATCTAAAATATTTTTATTTTATATACACACGCACAAAAGAAAATAAGATAAGGTATATTTCTTTCCTTATCTTCAAATTACGTAAATTAATTAAAATGATTATTTTTAATTATATGTAAAACAACATTTTGTTTCATTTTTTTACTTAATAAATTAATTAATACAAAATAGCTGTGTTTATGTTATATATTTCTATTATATCATAAAAATTATACCAGTAATATAATTATAACAACATTTCATAATAGAAATATTAATTCTATTATTTTACAATTAAAATTTATAGAGTGACAGAAAATCTTTTTTTTTTAATATTAATATATCCTCTTTAGTATAGCCTTTTTTGTAATGTCGAATGACATCATATTGACATTAGTTTGAACTATTACAATATATAAAATAATTATATAACTTGGTTTTATGGTTTTATAATTTTATTTATATTATTACAAAAATAATAATGAATGTATGGAAGAAAATATTATTATTAATATTTTTGTTTTTATATTTATAGTTTATGCAGGAATTAGATATTATCTTCTAAATATTGTAAGAACTGAAACCCAATTCAACCTTTGAAATATATATAGTTTAGAAATACGTAAAAGAAAAAAAAAAGGAAGGAAATTTATTTATTTAAAAGTAAATAAATAATGCATAATTTTCTTATATACAGTATTTATAATTATTACTTTTTTACATATTTATAGTTATATAAACATATTTTTGAAATTATAAATAGAGATATTACCTATTAATGAGTGTACTTTTTTTAAAGAAATCTACCATAATAATTTTATTCGAGTTTGAAATTGCGTATATATTGTAACGATATATAAATATGTCGTTAAATTAATTTAAAATAAAAACTTAAAAGTTCGCAAATAAAAGAAAAAAAAACTAAACGCTAAAATTAAAATGTTTGTTAAATGTATATATATTCGCACAGATGCTAAACTTTAAAAATATTTTTTTTTCATAAACAAAAAAAAAAAAAAGTATTTGAACGTATTTTTTTTAATAAAAAAATACAAGATTGAAATATAAAAATATTTTAATAAAAAAATAACGTAAGTTAAAATAAAAACAGGTATTAATTAATTCCTGTAATCTATAAATGGAAATGATTGTTTATTAATTATCTAAAAGCTGTTTAATTAAAAAGTCAGATGAAAAATTAGATAAGAGAAGAAAGAGATTTTAGCTTGACCAATGGAAGCAAATAAAGGCCCGGACCATAACGAAAAAACAGAACAGTGACGTTTTTGTTCATGGAATCCATAGGAGGACTATAAAAAGAAAAAATATTGAGTTCCAGTCAGTTTTTTCCAACTTGATTTTGGTGAGTCGAGCAACAAGACGCACTTGTCGTCCTCACTCACTTATTTTAAAAATGCAAAGACTGTGATACCAGAACAGAACCAGCTAATGCTACCTCCAAAATATCAGACCGGTCTTCCAGGAAAGTCTTCGTGGGAATTGCCAATGGGAACAGGGACTCTTCTACCGCAAGCAATAGAACTGAACAATTGTTAAAATCATAATATTAATTAAGAACTTTAAAGATTGATAAGTTAATTTAAATTTTATAAAAAGAACTTTTCTCTGACTTATGTGGCAACTCAATTGATAATGTGTAATTTTATATATGTTTGCGTTTGATAAAAAAATCATTTCCATTTATTATTATTTGTATTAATATTTATTGTTTAAATTTTAAATGATGAAATTTAGGTTGGGTATAGACGTTGCATAGATTCGTTAGCGGTTGATAATGTTGTGGTTTCCACATTCGATTAGAATATATGCCAACGATATCACTGCAAGCATCTTACGATGAATGCTAATGGGATTTGTATATTCCCTAGGCAAGTGACGTTTATCGAGGACTTTGTATTTTGATCGGTTGTGTTGAATTTGGAATGTTTTTGACCATGGAATCTGTGCAGCTGATCTGTACTCAACATTTTAAAACAAATTTTATAAAATGCATTTGTGCAAACATATTTAAATGTTAAATTTAAGTCGGGCGTGAATGGCTATATAGATTTGTAAAGTTATATTAGGGGAGGGTAATCTTAGGCTATTTGTGTCGTTGTTGAATTGGGTCAATGGATTGGATATATTTATGTAATTAGTAGATGTAGTATAAGTTTCGCTACGTGCAGAATCGCTGAATACACTGCACCAACCCTTTGCCTATGGATGGGATTGTAAGTCGGCAAAAAGGATCGCGGTCCCTTCCTATGGAGTTTTTATTTTATTGTTCTTCTTGCTATACAGATGTCATATTCCTGTATTGGACAAGAGTCAATGTTTTCTCTAACTATACTGTTCAGATTTCCATTCCTGATGGTATAGTATATTTGTGCTGTTGTATTTTCATGCTACATTGAATACATAAATGTATCAGATGGATTGATGCCAGTTTGACTGCGAATTTTAGCCTAAGGTTAAATAGGGATAGAATGTTTTATTTTCAAATGCAAATCTGTGTAGTCTATTCATACTTGACCATCTAAATAAAATATTAAACTCATTGAAATTTATATAAATGTACAATTAAAGAGTAATATAAAAATCTAAAAATGTTAAACCTATTCCTCGAATTTAGAATGATTTTATATGTGCGTAAATAAATATTTTTATGTGTTAATTTCTGGCAGTGGCTTTTATTTATTTATATTTAAGATATAAATTAAGATATAGATTTTTATCTCTGCGTCTCTGCTGAGCTAGTGACTTGGGCTAACGATGGGAATATTTAAATAAAGTGGAATCTTAACAGCGCGTATCTGCCTACTCTATAAATTTTTCTAGGTTTAAATGCCTAGATGGCGCCTTGTAGAGCAGATATTGTTTTTGCGGTTAGATTTGATCTTCACTTTCATTTCGATCGTTATAATATATATATATATTTTGTGTGTCAATTAAAAACTTTAATATTTGTAGTATTATCTGTTTAAAACTAATATTTTGTTTACATTTTGTAGTAGAAATACAAGATGATATAGCAATAAAGGAGCTCAAACAAGCTCTCAATTGATAAGTGGGTAAGAGAAAACATTTAAAATCTCTATCCGGAACATTTCTATCTTCAGACCAATTGCTTTCGAGCTTATGGCTCACTTTAGTGAAGAAGTAGAATATTCAGACACTAGGTGTAAAATATCCACTCAAAACCCAGCACTTATTTCATACATAATATTTAAGTAGAAACTCTGAAGTTTTCGGACATGAAAATGTTCTTTACTCCAGCTATCTAACATAAATAGCTATATGGGACTGAACCAAATTCAGATTTACCATATAATAATAGCCTCAGCATAGCTAAAGCCTTGAAGATAAAATTATAATAATAAAAAAAGAGCAAGTTCAGAGTTTCTACTTAAATATTAGGTATAAAATAAGTGCTGAGTTTTGAGTTGATATTTTAGATCTAGTGTCTGAATATTCTAGCTCTTCACTGAGGTGAGCCATAAACTTGATCTGGAGTTAGGAATGTTTTGGATAGAGATTTTAAATGTTTTCTCTTACCACACATTAATTAAGAGCTTGTTTGAGCTATTGGTACTGTCTCTGTATTACATTTTTGTAAATACAAGTTTAGAAATGTAATTTCACGTTATATATGACTTCATTTTTTTGTTTATAATAAAGGAATAACTAAATTATTAGTTGAATTACTATTATTAAACACTTAAACTTTAATTAGATCTATAAAAGATGTGTGTGGGAATAAATGAGATGGAGGAATACTTTAATTTTTTTTTGTGTAGATAAATTTTATTTAAGATTATATATTTTGGAAGTTGCTGTATTTAGATACTGGAACATTGGACAATATGTGACATGAGAATCCAGATGTTCTAAAGATACTATGTTGATGCTGACAAAGTACAAGAAAATAGAAAAAAGAACATTATTATTAGTAGTAGTATTACTTTGTTTTGACTCTTCTGCTTCATCAATGAATCTTTTACTATTTTTTTTTTTTCATATGCCAAATGTGATGACCAGGAAACGAACATGGACCAGCTACTTGGAAGCCAGCTATGCTAACAGCTAAGTCACCAACACTTGTCAAATCATATTCTGCTATTTCATTAATACTGCTAAATTATTAAGAATGAAAATCATTATAATGTATTTGCAAATGATAAATATGTCTGGCTAAAACGGTCAAGTTATTTGAGATTTTGTTAAACTTTTTGTTTGTTATTTGTCAGTTCATTGATCAGAAAGTTATCAAAACTAAAATGTATGTTTAATGGAGATAAAACATAAGAAAACAACAATTTATAAAAAAGGAGTGCCAACAACATGATCAATTAAAATGTTTCACAGAACTGTTGATTAGCTTAATCTGTTTGTCCTAATTATCTTAAAAAAGTTTCCATTTAACTAATAGATGATATAACTTTAATGAAGATAAAAACAAATGTAGATGATGTAACTTTAAAATTGCGTGTCAGACAAGCAAGATTTCATTCAACCATTTTGATACCCTATCTTTGCATCAGAATCCTGAAGAATCAAGACTGAAGATACAACATAGACTTTAAAAATTATTCAGACCTTTTAAAAAAAATAAAGAGAAAAGTCAAAACACATTATTATTAAGATATTTTATTTGCTTTGGATGCTTTAATTTTTTTTTCTTAGTGTTCTCCATCGAAATTTAGAAAAATGAAGAACAGATATTGATTTAACCTTTAAATAATATATTTTATCATATAATACTAATATATAGGGTATATGAGCACAGACTTTCACATGACCCACCACTCTCCACTCTATCTCATAACAGTGATACACTTGAACACATATATGGTGAAAAGATAAATAATCACCAATATACGTATTTCATGCTAAACCAGCAATCATCAGTTGGTCCAGATTACCATCTCTACACATACATGCTGTAAGTGCTCAGATACATATTAAGATAGAAAAACCTCATACTTTAATGGACAGGCTTCAATCTACTCCACACTCCAACTCTTCAACCATCCATCCAATTGAAAATCTGATGATGGAATGCTCAAAGTTCATCGTGAGGCCGAGATTCTTGCCACACCCATGTTGACCTAAGGTCAATCTGACTCCTCATGTACAGGACATAATCCATTTAATACATATACAAGGGATGGGCTGACATCTCTACTATGTGTGAAAGTCTATGCTCATATACCCTATATATTACATATATACACACAGGTATGTAATAACCCTGTGTGTTTCAGTTATTATATAGTAGAGATGTCTGCCCATCCCTTGTGTATATATTAAATGGATTATGTCCTGTACATGAGGGGTCATATTGACCTTAGGTCAACATGGGTGTGATGAGAATCTGAACCTCAGGGTGGTCTTTCAGCATTCCATCATCAGATTTTCAATTGGATGGACGGTTGAAGAGTTGGAGTGTGGAGTAGATTGAAGCCTGTCCATTAAAGTATGAGGATTGGCTATCTTAATATATATCTGAGCACTTACAGCATATATGTGTAGAGATAGTAATCTAGACCAACTGATGATTGCTGGTTTAGCATGAAATATGTATATTGGTGATTATTTATCTTTTCAACATATATGTGTTCAAGTGTATCAGTGTTATGAGATAGTGTGGAGAGTGGTGGGTCATGTGAAAGTCTGTGCTCATATACCCTATATATTACTATATAGACACAGGTATATAATAAGCCTGTGTGTTTCAGTTATTACATTTAACACTTCAGAACTTTTATATCTCCTAACTTCAACTGCAGTTGGAGCAATTGAAGTTAGGAAATATAAAAGTTCTGAAGAAGATTGCTGGGGCAATCAAAACTGTAAACTATAAAAGAGGTTGGTAAATAAAGCATGGCATAACTGTAGTAAAGTGCATAGGTAGTGTAGCATTTGGCAATGCAATAAAAAAGATTAGTTATAAAATAATATATTCTTATACCACACACGCATTTCTATATGTATTTATTAAGGTGAATTAGTTGTTTAGATACTCATAATTTTTTATTGGACAAAGGCTATTTACTTTATAAAATTCATTATTATTATTAACTGTAGTTAATTGTATAATGATGTATTTAAGCATTCAAAATATATTTTCAAAAGTGTATGGAATTTGTGGTTGTTTTTGTTGTAGTAGAAATGGTGATGTAGAGTTTTACAGACTTAGGATAAAGTCACTAGTGTTTATACATGTTTTAAAATATAATGTCTCTTTAATAACTGTGTCGAAGTACACATTTACCTAATCCTTTAGGATATAGATGTTTTGTAGAATTGACATATATTTATATAATACATTTATATTTTTTGTATTTATATATTTTAACCACTTAATCAAAAGATTCATAGTGCCGTTATTCTTTTAAATATCATTTATGAGAAATAGATGTGTCTAAGCATGAGGAACTTAAGATAACTCGAGAATTAGTATAATAATTCATCGGAAGAAATATTTCTTATTATTTCAAATCATTTAACACTTAAATAAAAATTATATTATTTACTTATGTGATATGGATACTTTTGTTAATACTAAAAAACCAAAACATTATATTGCATTCATTTATACTACTAAAAACTATAAATATATAGTAATATTAGCGATTAAGCCAATGCTCATGCGCTTTGAAGATAAATTATAAATGAATACTCAATTTTTCCAGACACGAGATATAGTATTTTAGAAAGAATGGAATGAATCCACCCATTCTTTCGGACCCAAACGTTTATGTATAGGCAAATCTTAAGTGTGTGGAAATAAGAGTGTGACGGTGTTACATTATCACTTTAAATTATATTTGTTATGTTTGAACGAATGACACGTGTGAAATCTTTATAATTCATTTATAATTTATCTTGAAAGAGCATTGGCTTAATCTGTAATATTACTATTACATAAAAAAACAACAACAACAACATAGCGCTATATAAAATAATATCTCATTATATATATATTAAGTGGAACAAAAATAAATTAAATACTAGGTAAATATAAGAATTATTATAATATTTTTGTCATTTTGTTGTAAATGTGAATAAAATATTATCTGATTTTTTATTACATTGACTTCATATTTTTCTTAAGATTACATCATTATCAAAAGTCTTGGTCACATGATTACATTAATTCATTCAGATATTTTATTTTATCCTGAGATATATAAAACAACATTCAGATATATTTGAAACTTTATTGTAATATGTATCATTCATTGTTAAGAAAAAAGAATTTTCTAAAACATGTTAAATTATTTATTTATAAAATGTAATTTGGATTTAATAAAATGTTTCTCTGATTCTTAGTTACATTTTAACTGATCATTAGATCTCATTAATTTATGATAATGATTAGATTTAAAATGATAAAGTCATAGTGAAGTTAAGCTATTTAAATCCTACTTACTTCCAGTTACAATTTGGCTGCCATAATCCATAGGACATTAGTGAGAGATCATAATTTTTACATAACTAAACTAGAATCTTTCATTTCTTACCTTTACAATATGTATATATGAGTCTTGAATATTGAGTAAAACTAATGTCTCCTTAAACCTAATTCATATGTATTTACACATAATTCTTTTTTTTTGTTAATATTGCCAAGAAGAGAGAAGTGTATATTTTCGTAGGTCATTTTCATCATTGTTTGCACATAATTTAGTTTTCAGGTGAACTTTGTGATTATGTAAACCCTGTCCCTGAAAGTTGTAGCTATGATATTGTTTTTATCATTAATATTTTTTACTTGAAATTTAATTAATGTCATATTTAAAAAAACAACATTATAATCTGACTTAAACCTGATCTTTTATATCAATGTGTATTTGTATCAAAGAGTTTCATCTGAGTTCTTATAGGTTAATAGCAAAACATTATTTAGTTTTAGATTTATAACTTATGAAATTTGACATTTTCTTTGATCCATCTGGTGAGAGTTTTTGAAAATACTCAACTTTTCACTATTATATAAAATTTTTATTTTAAGTCAAAACTCAATAAATTGTACTTGATTTATTTTTAAATTAATTTTATAAATGAATAACACTCTAAAAAATCACTATTGACCTTTTTTAAATAATTAAAAACTGACTTGTAAATCAGAACAATGTACCATAAATTTCTCATCAACAAAGTTACTGTAAACACTCTTTCTGAAAATAAATGATTTTTTAAAATGTGAATGAACAAAAGCAGATTTATGATAAATCTATAAAATTATACTTTAAAATCTGATATTATCTCATTAATGAAGCAATAGTGCCTATTAATTCAAGTCTTAACTTGACAACATTTAATCTGCTAAAAAAATTCAGATGGTGGGGTCTGAAGCCAAAATATTTTGATTTCATGATAAAAATAAATTTAAATGCACTACCCACTTGTAGTTTTTTAACAAGAAACCGTGGATTTACCTCAATTGATGGTCTATGTGGTTTATGTCACAGAGATGAAGACATGATTGAACATATTTTTGGTGAATGCAGTTATTTGCAAGTTTGTAAATATTTTATTAGCTTTATTTATAAACATAAAGGCTCTTTGATACATGTATTGATACAAGCAATTAAAGCGGGAGTTTTTGCTGATATTAGAAATGCCACTTTTTTAATATATAGTTTATGGCTAACTCGAGGTGATATTCTCTTTAATTCTAATTGTACAGATCCTCTGAAGATTATAATTAGAAAAATCAGAATGATAAAAGCAAGAAACAATGGAATATCATCACAAGATTTATTTATTAGTACATAGGATCTTATTGACATTTGAAGACCAATTTTTACCTACAGAACTTTAATTTGCATATTGTTTTTATTATACAATATTATGTTATTATTTATTTAGTTTTTGGTTTAATAAAGTTTGTTTTTGAAAAATAAAAAAAAATCTGATATTGGCTTTATAATAATTACAATATTGAAAAGATTTTAACCACATGTTAATTCTGATAGATAATGATATGATAGATGTTGAAGGTATTTTATAAATATTAAAACCAAGTTTATTAGCTTCTATTTCCAAAAATAAAAAAATAAAAAACATAAAAAGGTACATGTTTATTTCTTTTTGTTTTAAATAATAATCAATCAATTAATTGAAAAATAATCAAAAATATTTTATAAACAGGCAAAAAATTATATTTATTTTATTCTAAAAACTTTGGGTGAAAACTAAACCAGAAGGAAGACAACACCTTTTGGGCATTTTTTCTTTTGTAAATAGTAGAGGAATGCCTTAAATTCAAGCTGTCTGTCTGGAATTTACTGACCATTTCAGATTTTTTTAAAATTAAAAGTCTCATGGAAAATACTTTTTTTAAAAAAACCTGAAGCAGCAGAAGTTTTGAAAATAAACAAGTATGTTTTCTAACAAAACTGAAAGTTATCAAGTTAAACTATGATTTACTCATAAATCACCCTCCATAAACTACAGATTAAATGTATCAATGTGAGGTTGTTAACTAGTGAGATTTGGGATTATTATTATTTATGTATTTTTACTTGCAAGATCTTAAATGTAATTTAAAAGGAATGTATATGATAAATAATTAATCTCAATAAAACACAACTTTTTAAAATCTATATATACAACTGATATACAATACTTAAATACATGTATATTGTCTTAAAAGTTTGAACATTTGCTATCTTACTATAAACTGACCACTGATTGTAAATATGTGTGGAAGATGGTGATCTGGACCAACTGATGAGTGCTGGTTCAGCACAAAATACATATATTGGATATCATTTATCTTTTCCACATGTATGTGGTCATGTGTACCAGTTGTATAAGATAGAGTGGATGGCTGAAGGGAGCTTAAAAGTCTGAATTCACATCTCCTCTAATTACATTAAGTGATATATAAACAAATAATTTTAAATCAATAAATAGAAGACTAGAATTGTAAACACATTCTAATTTTTACTAATTACAATTCAAATACAAACGTGCAATCCCATTAAAACACAACTTTTTAATATATATATATATATATATATATATTGTAACATCCACTACATTATTTAGAGTTTTAAATGAGTTAACTACTCATACTCGGTGACCAAATTACATCCTATCTATTAAATTTGTTTCGTCATACAATTCAGTAAGATTTAATGGATGCAATTATTTTTCCTGGTCACACAACACTCTTTTAACTAATGTAGCTACTAAAATAATGGGATAAAGTAAGCCAGCTTTTAATTTATTTGAAAGGCACCAGAATTCTATATTAGAATTCACTGGCAAACATCCCTTTTTTATTTACTTAGCTACTATGAAATTTTGGAATCTTTAGAGGATTGTGTTTCAGTACAACATTGGCAAGGTAAATTATATTTTCAAATCATAATTAACTTTAATAAATTTATTAATAATCATTAATAACGTACAATGAATAGGGGTATTAGAAATAAAGATTTTTTATTTTAACAAATTAAAATATAAATAATAAAAAACAAAAACATTATGATATAATTAATTGGAAAAATGACACACACACTAATCTAGATATGAGTTAATTAATAATAATAAAACAGTTCAATGATTATAGTTCTTAGGTACACAAGAGTCTCTTGCAGAATAAAATTTGAAGTCTTGATCAGGATTATTTTGATATCAATTTTTATAATTGTTTGCAAACTTTGTCACAATTAGAAAAAGTTACTCTTAACTTACCGGTAAGTTGGTGTGTGTTTTTGGGATTCCGAGCTCCTAAGAATTTCCATCGGTCTCTCCTGCCGGCGTCTTCCATTATTGTTCCGTTCTATAACCGGAGAAAAGGCATGGCTGTCATGACTCTTTTATTGCAAAAAGCGGTCTTCACAGGGCCCATTTCCATTGCTTGCTTGACGATTGGGCACTGCAAGTGGCGCACCTGTGCAGATGTATATTCCTGCCACAGGTTATGCTCATGGAGAAAAGGCATGGTTGTCGTGACTCTTTTATTGCAAAAAGTGGTCTTCACAAGGCCTGTCTCCATTGCTTGCTTGACAACTAGGTACTGCAAGTGGCATACCTGTGCAGATGTCTATTACTGCTACAGGTTATGCTCGTGGAAACCTCCAGCTTTCAGACACGTAACTAGAAGGTATAGAGAAGACCTAGATCTAGGTTGTCCTCTTCCTTTTATACCCCAATTCCAGTTTTGAAACTTCTGTGCATATCTTTTGTTCATTCTTTTATCAGCATATAAGATAATAATCTTCTACACTTTCTTGTAAATTTAAGTTACAAAGTTATTATTTTTTTTAGCATAATTCTGCCATCTTTAATTATTAAAAAGATTTTTCTAATTACAATCTTTTTACTTTTGGAATTTGTACTTTTCTACTTGCAATCTTTTTATTTTTGAAATTCTTTTAATTTATCTGGATCAGTAATTTGCATGTCATTTATTTTTTCCAATTTAACTTTTATTTTTAATTACATAAAAAAAATACGAACGACAATTTTAACTTTCATTGTATGTTATTTTTAAAAAAATAAATTATACTAATCAGAAAAAATCTAAAAATGTTTTTCTTTTAAAAGATTGCTAAATTTACTTTTTTTTTAGCTTTTAAATATCTTACTGGATGCCAATCTATTTGTACTGTATAAACAAATGGTACAATATATATATATATATATATATATATATATATATATTCTAACCTCTCCCCCCACCGCTCTCATCCATCCTCTCCAAAATTTTATATAGTGTTTAAAATTTCCGGGTTCTAGCTCAGTCTAACAAATAAATAAATGAAATATCCAGCATTAATTAAAATGATTACTAGCTCTTATCTTTAAAATACAAATACGGTTATATTTTTAAAATGAATTAACAAATATTTACTATTTTCATGAGACATGGAGTGACGACACGGGGAACGAGATAGACTACATTGAGATATTATCCACATGATACTATCTCAATGGCATAAGAACACTATTCCCCCTTTTACTATACTAAATAACTAACTTATAGTATTCTTACGACTTTCTAAGCTCTTTTCACTACGATTAAAATAATAATCATGTCTTAATATTCTTTGTAATAAGAATCTAGCTCAATTAAATAAAAATGAAAAAAAAATAAAATAAAATCTCAGGTTCATAAATTGTATTCTAACTGATTTAAAATTACGGTAGTAAACTATGAAAAGGGAATTTTATGTCATAATTCACTACGCAGTAACTAACAATAATAAATAATAATAATAACAACAATAGTATAATATAATCTTATTACTTCCTAAATGAAATAAATAAATACGTACGTGGTAGTATTTTAATAATCTGACAACAGAATACGTGTGGCAACATTAGCATATAATTTAATGTAATATTGTGGCAACCAACTTATGACCAATAAATGATATAATTATGATCTTTTAAATTTTAACATACTAATAAATTCTCAAAATTATTATAACACTTTTATGTTTACCTTTTTGTGCAAAAACTATATATCTGTTTCAATTATAAATGTATTGTGATATCATGCATCCATGTGGAGAAATAACAACGAAGACACAAAACTTTAAAATAAATTTACAACAAAGTTTATTAATAACATAAACAAATAACAATATTTTACATTATGTACATTGGATATCCTTACTCTCCTATCACAAAATTATTTTACTAGTTTATAAAAATGAAAATCAAACTTCTATTTATTTTTCCTAGTTAACTCTTATCTTTTAAATGCTTAAGAAAATACAGTATTATTATTATTGGATTTCTTATTATGGTTAGCTTGTTACAAAATGTGTTTCTCATATAATTATTATTAACACTTTGTATCCCTACTATTATTAAAATTATAGTTTTAATTTTTTAAAATTACATTCGTAGTAAACATTCTACAAAAATAATAAAATTCTAGTTTTATATTAGTGGTATGGAATCCTACAAATTCAAACATTCTTCTACATTCGGTATTAAGTTTTATTGTTCCTTATCCGATGTTTGTTAATCATAATATACTCATTTAAGCCTTACTTCGGATGATATACTTACAACTATTAACATACCATGCATAAGTATATGTTTACTACACACTATTGAATTATTTTCTTAATAAATATGCAATATTTATTTTCTAAATATTATTTAAAAATTAAAATTTTATTATCACTTTTAAAAAAAAACTTTGTTTAGATTTCTCTTTTAAAAATCTTATATTCATTTCCGAATTAATTTTAAACTGTATTATATGATTCTTTCTCTCTTTATGATATTTTGTACTTTCACTTTTAAAATTACACAATTCTAAACATTCCAGTAAATAAACTATTCTCACATAAACGATAACATATCTTCAATTCTATTTTATTCATTATTTCTTTGAAAATATCTTTCTGACGATGCAGATTCACGAAAACAAGGATAGCGAAGATAGATGCATAGGATCAAAAATATAACTAGAATATTATCCGTCATAAACCTTGACAATAATGGCACAGTGAATTTAAAGACACTATAGAGGAGTGACCTTTATCTGTCTACCAACCTCTATTATAGGAGTGATGCTAAAGCTATTTCTTCAGCTTTATATAACATCAAAAAGTTTAAAGATACGCAAAAAACACTGTCCAAAATATATGTGTTCAGTGATAGGGCTTAGTTAGCTATACTGAAATCACACAAACTAACTATGATCCAAATACTTTATTTTTCTTATTTCTTAACAAAACATCATCTTGGTTTCCTCTACACTAGTACTACCAAGTCACTATCCGATCTTATTTCTCATGATTTTTCTATACAGTACATCGACAAATTCCTATCTGCATTTCTAACAATAATAAAATTCATTTTATTTCAAAAACTATACCGCTGTTCTTTAAGAAAATCTTTTACTACTTTTCTCGTATATTTATCATATACAAACTATTTTAAAATATCTGAATACTTTATTACATGAAAGTTCAAAAGAATCACACAATTGTTCTGTTATATTATATTATTAATTATACTTTAAATAACTTATTGCATGCATATTTAAAATTACTCCTATCTCATAATATGTCAAAATGTTGTATAAAATGTGTACATAGAATTTAAACTTTCACACATCATTCTTAATCAATAGATGATCTAAAAAAAATACATTATGCATTATAAATAAATATCAAAATTACCAAAACGATCTTTATCTTCTCGATCGTGTTCCGTAGGCTTCACCATCCCATTGATTCTTGTAGATATACGACTTCCATACATACATTTTATTTTTAAAACAATATTTCTATCATTCTATTAAGCTATTATATTTAATTTTTTTAATATTACTAAAATTTATGTTTATATGTTTTCCCTAATCTCACATAGCATTTTATATTTTAAAATAAATTAGTAAAAAATATTTAAATTATATTTACGATACTTCTTCATCAAACTTTCTTGAACTGTTCATATTAAAGCTAAAAAAAAATATTTTATTTCTTCTTCAGTCACTTAATGTTCTATTTTAAAATAAAACAATTACTACTCTGTTTGATAAATCTTCATAGACAACAATCCTTGGTTTTCACAATATTGTATACAATTATTAATTCTTGATATCTCCTCTAATATTGTCTGCTAGTATTTTCCCGCGCGACTTTTCCGATGCATCTTCTAGGTACTTTTATTTAAATCTTCAATAAAATTTTCTGTTTTCCATGGATCCATTTTCACTCAGTAATTTAATTTTATATTTTTCAAAATCAATCCTTTCCTCCAATGAATACTTTATAATATTTTAATTAATTCCTCTCAGAGAAAGTCTTCTGTTCTTCTCCATAAAACGTATAATAGCACTTTCATATTATTCTATAACTTTTTTCTTCTCTTTTAAAATTCTGGTACTATATTTTTATAATGTTTCTTTTTAAAAGATAAACATTCTTTCTTCATTATACATTTACATAATTTTTCTTTATAATAAAAACGCATATTAAATTTTTCCATAGAGAAGAATAAAATAACTTCAAAGTAGCCTTATAAAATTGGTGCGTCATAATTTTTTCCTGACGGCAAGTAACTTCTCTTTTAAGTTTTCATATAGCGTCCCAATTATATTTCTTTGAGTTATAATAATAAGTTTCTGGTTGAGCATAAATAAAGCTGTATTAAGGCAATTTCCAAATATTTTTCCCTTAGCAATATTTTTAGGTATTTTTTCTTGTACTTCCATTTTACTGTAGGCTTTTGGTTAAACTTGAATAAAATTCCCTGGTAAGATAACTTTTAAAATTAGCAATCCATGTCGAGGCAGTCAAAATATATTATATGTTACAGAAGAACTTTTAAAATAAATACAAAATTTTAAATTTATATCACTTTTCCAGCTACGGTGTTATCAGCTAAAAAATATGTTACTTTCTCTTTCACTTACACATTACTTCTCCCCCGCTTCGTATAATTCTTATATTTTTGTCTGCTAATTTACCTCCGTTGATTGGTTAATGACTTTTTAGCGCGAACAAATTTACACATTTAGTTATATAACAGATTAGACTTTTAAAAATAAAGACTTGATGACGTAATGTCTCAAAATATTATTTAGACTAGTATTTTTAAATTCAATTTTAGTTTTATAAAAATTATTTAAACTTTAAAAACAATTATTAAAACAATATTTAATATTTTAACTTTTACTTTAATGATCGATGGCAATTATATCTAGTTTCAAATTCACAAACTTTATTATTATTTTAACAAGCGTGTGTGTGAAGGTATATAATATACAGTCACGTGTTTACTAACTTTATCAAATGATTTTTTATTTATGTCTCGGTCTAAATTACCAAAACTGATATATTTTATAAAAAATTTGGAAATTAATTAAAAAATGTTGAACTAAATATAATTCTCACCATTTTAAAGTTTATTTTAAAATATACTCTATTAATTTTGACTATTAAATATAATTATACACTACATATAGCATTTATTTAATTTATTAGTTTTAAAAATATTATACTCAAATTATTAATATACTTTTAACTATTTATAGCTGTATTATTTTATATGGCCAGCTTTTACAACCATAAGCAAGAATATAATTAAGCTTTATTTAACTGTTTTCTTTTAAAATAATCTATTACATTTTTATATACCAGGTATTTTCAGCTTTAAATTGTACTATAAAATTTAATTATCCTACTATTATTTATATATCATACAAATATAACTTAAAATTTAAAATTTTTTAGTAATTGACCTTTCTACCTTATTATGACCTACAGATAAGGGCACAATATATATATATATATATATATATAATGAAAAAAAAGATATGAGTCTTGAATATTGAGTAAAACTAATGTCTCCTTAAACTTAATTCATGTGTTTACAAATAATTTCTTTTTTTATTTTGTTAATATTGCCAAGAAGAGAGAAGTGTACATTTTCCTAGGTCATTTTCATCATTGTTTGCACATAATTTAGTTTCAGGTGAACTTTGTGATTATGTAAACCCTGTCCCTGAATGTTGTAGCTATGAGATTGTTTCTATCATTAATATTTTTTACTTAAACTTTAATTAATGTCATATTTAAAAAAACATTATAATCTGTCTTAAACCTGATCTTTTATAGCAATGTGTATTTGTATCAAAGAGTTTCATCCGAGTTCTTATAGGTTAATAGCAAAACATTATTTAGTTTTAGATTTATCCCTTATGAAATATGACATTTTCTTTGATCCATCTGGTGAGAGCTTTTGAAAATGCTCAACCTTTCACTATTGTATAAAATCTTTATTTTATGTTAAAACTCAATAAATTGGACTTATTTTTAATTTAATTTTATACTGTAAAAACCACATTTGACTTTTTTTAAATAATTAAAAACTGACTTATAAATCAGAACAATGTACCATAAATAGTGTAAACACTCTTTCTGAAAATAAATTATTTTTTTAAATGTGAATGAACAATGGCAGATTTATAATAAATTTATCAAATTATACTTTAAAATCTGATATTGGCTTTATAATAATTACAATATTTGAAAAGATTTTAACACCATGTTAATTCTGATAGATAATAATATGATAGATGTGGGTATTTTATACATATTAAAACCAAGTTTATTAACTCCTATTTCCAAAACTAAAAAAACATAAAAATGTACATGTGTATTTTTTTTGTTTTAAATAGTAATCAATCAATTAATTGAAAAATAATCAAAAATATTTTATAAACAAGCAAAAAGTCATATTTCTTTTATTCTAAAAACTGTCTGTAATTTACTGACCTTTTCAGATTTTTTTAAAATTAAAAGAATGGAAAATATTTTGTGTAAAAAACCTAAAACAGCAGAAGTTTTGAAAGTAAACAAACATGTTTTCTAAAAAAATTGAAAGTTATCAAGTTAAAGTATGATTTACTCATAAATCACCCTACATATATTACAGATTAAGTATATCAATGTGAGATTGTAACTAATGAGATTTGGAATTATCATTTGATTCAGGAGTAAAAGTATATTTTGCAAGTAGAATATACTGCCAAATATACTTATAAACATTCAGACCATTAAATGTTTTTGTTTCCATTTTTTTAGATAAGAGAGTTAATAATTTGTCAGTAAATGTGCAAGATCTTAAATCTAATTTAAAAAGAATGTATGTGATTTTCTCTTGCATATACATAATTATATCTTTATTATCAGCCACTTTAAAAGTACACTAATCCTCTTTCTTAATTGTATTTGTCACAACCATGTCCATTAATTGTGCATCAATTCTAGAAGATTAAAAATTATCATATTATTCTAAAGAATTTGAAATATTTAATTACAAATTTATACTGGTTTTATAGATAAAGCCAGACATCTGGATCAGAGATGTGAATTATAAAAAGATGCTTTTTCATTCAAGACATATTAATAGTGTATGAGTGGAACTGAGTTATATATATATATATATATATCAGATACATCTTTTTTAGTGGCCATTCTATAATATGTAGATAATGGTGAATATAAATCCTCTTCTTATTGTAAATGAAGAATAATCCATGCGATCCCATAAATTATATGAATATATGTATGTGTGTGTGTTGTTTGTTATAAATATTCATGAGTATTGAGTGAAAGTATATCCATATGTGGGTAATCTGTGAATATTTATTTTAATATCTATAATTATTTAGATGTCATCATTATAATTTTCAATTCTTAACCTATAGCCTCTCTTCCACTTAGTATGATAATACTTTCTCATTTCATTCATTCTTCTCACATATAGTCTCTTTCTAGACATTTTACACTCTCTTAGGATTCAATTTAAAACTTCAACTATCCATCTATTTTCATTTCTACAAGCAATTTGTTAAGACCAGCTGTATTTCAGTCTCGAATATTTTCAATGATGTCAGTTATACCTGCTTGTTCTTTATATATGTTTATCATTTTGAATTTTGTTTTGTAACTCCTAATAAGCGTCTCTCAAATTTCCCTTAAGTGGTTCTGCAGTCTATTGCTCTATATATTTAGATGTTTATATATATATATATATATATATATATATACAAATTAATAGTGTATGAGTGGAACTGAGTTATATATATATATAAATTTGTAAATGATTTCCAATTTTTAATATTTTGACAGAATTCGCAGTTGTTATTTATTTTTAGTGCTTATGTTACACCAAGTACTAATAATGACAAGTTTATCTTAGCATAGAATCTATTTCACAGCATATTATGCAACAGTTTGATTAAATTTGCCATATACAGTATTTTTTAATATTAGCTGATTAATCTAGCTTATTTAAAACAATTAATTAAGATGCCAATAATGTCTGCTTTTTAAGTTTTTTAATAATTAGAAATGGTAATAAATTATAGCTACTTTTAAAAAAGTAAATTGTATTAGGTATCAATTTAGCTGTTGAAATAAAATAAATATTAAAGGCATCAGATATGAAACTATTTTCTGTTTTACTTAAATATTATAATAATTATCACCATCTTCTCATAGTTAAAAAGAAAAACAGAAAGCAGCAAGCAATCAATTGTCAATTTTTTATTAAGAGTACCTGGATATACATTCATCAACAAATGTTGAACAGCTGAGTCAAGGGTTGTTAGCCGAGAGGTCATCGCAGCTGCCCCACAAGCAAGTAGTTGGTTGCAGACGTTTGTGGGTTCGCGTCCCGGCCGATGTTATGGCAGATGGAAAAAAAAATGTTGAACAGCTGAGTAAGATAAGGGTCAGTTACCTGGAAAAAAATTCTGAGTTTAATTAAAAAACAAAAAACTTTTTACATTTTTCTGGACCACTACTTCAAATGCAGTTATAAACAGGGCGGGTAGATGCATTAGCGTAACTGATACATATATATTTTCAATATAATATTACAATTTTAAACCTACTTCTGAAGTGTCTAGTGATAAATAATTAATTGTCATTGTAAATCACCTTAGGTGATTTTATTCGGGTGCAAACATACAATCTCAATAAAACACCAAGTTTTTAAAATCTATATATATAAATGATATACAATACTTAAATACATGTATATTGTCTTAAAAGTTTGAACATTTGCTATCTTACTATAAACTGACCACTGATTGTAAATATGTGTGGAAGATGGTGATCTGGACCAACTGATGAGTGCTGGTTCAGCACAAAATACATATATTGGATATCATTTATCTTTTCCACATGTATGTGGTCATGTGTACCGGTTGTATAAGATAGAGTGGATGGCTGAAGGGAGCTTGCAAATCTAAATTCACGTCTCCTCTAATTAAATTAAATGATATATAAACAGATAATTTTAAATCAATAAATAGAAGACTAGAATTGTAAACACAAATTGTAATTTTTAATAAATACAATATTATTTTTGTATTTTATTCAAATACAAACGTGCGATCCCATTAAAACACAACTTTTTAAAATCTATATATATATATAATGAAAAAAGGTATACTGTGCACCCATACAAATAATTTTAAATCAACAAATAGATAAATAGGATTTAAATGGTAAAAACAATTAGCATAAAAATATTAAGGTTTAACTTTTTTTTATCTTTTTTTTATATGTTAGTGCAAGATAATACAAGTAAACTATAAAAGTGCAGGCTATATCTCGAGCTTAAAATTGTAAACGAAGAGTAACCTTCTGCATTTTGTTAGCTTCTAAGTAATTTGTTTCGATTAATAAAAGTAATTGAAGGGTTTCTGTAGTTTGCTCACTACGTTTCTATTTCTAATCATTTATAACAGCAAAAGTAATTATTTAAAATTAAACAGAAAAAAAAAAAAAAACAGGAAATAAAATTATATTTTTGGTGGCCTAGTGGTTAGCATAGCTGCATTCCAAGCAGCTAGCCCGGGTTCCCTCCCAGGTCAACGCATTTGACATATAAAAAAAAAAAACATCAAATAATGAAAATCTACAATTAATAATCTTTAATTATACCTTTCTGATATGTTGCTCGCTTTGCATGGTTTAATGAAATAGTAGATTGTCAGATTTTGGAGCATAAGGGAACTCGGATCGGTTCTAGTTCTGACATTTTCGGCGTTCGAACTTTTAATCAACTCCCAAGCAATAAAGCCATACGATTGTCGATTTTACTGACTAGTTTATTATTAAATTACTTTTTTTTTTTTTTTTAAAAAAAACTTAATTATTTATCAAGAAAGTTAAATGTTAAATGTACATATAGACATGTTTTCATTTTATTTTTCTTAGCATTAAGCATTATTTAATAACAGAACGATCATGTTTATTGAAAATTGAAGAAAGATTTATTTTTTCATTAAAAACTCATTATTAGCCGAATTCTTTAAAAAAAAAACATTGATGCAATTGAAAAATAAAACCATCCATTGTACAAATCTACAGACTCATTGATAGAATTATAGCAGAGAATACGTAATATTTATATAGGAGTGTTTATGCTTAGTCATTTCAGTCGACCCCTAATATTTGTGGTGGTCATATTAAATACTTGTGTTTCTATGAAAGGAAAAACTGGTGATAATATTTATAAAGATAACTAACTACACACATTCATATCTGTACTAGTGTTACTATGGTTAGTTTCTTAGACAATTGCTTGCCAGCATATATTGTTGCTTATAATTAATAATACAGTAATAAGTTTAATGATGATAAAATTTATTATTTTAGCCAGGATTACATTTCATAAAATTATTTTCTGTTAATTCATAATCACACGCTTTTATTATAATACTTTCAATCACAAATTAGGCTTTATAATATACAATATTCTGGCAAGGAATATATTATTGTTAGGTAAATTGGCAACATAAAATAGTCATATAGCACCAATACAATTCCTCTTTTTTTATTATTATTATAATTTATAGAGATCTTGGGTGTCAGATAGAAATGGATTGATTTTTCATCTGTAAATAAATATCATTGTTACTAGAAGGCATCACATTAATATAGCTAGTATTTAGAGGCAGAGATTTATTGCTTAATCTACTGGATGTTATTTAGTGCTTAATAATTATATATGTATATATTATAATGGGAAGCTGAGGAATATCAATCACCAGAGGGTACCACTAAATTTAGAATATATAATTTCCTATCTTTGCTTATGAGTGGAAGAATTCCACTACTCAATCAAATCAATCCTTACTGGATATTCAATATACTGATATATTGAAAATTTATGTTTACTGGTGAAGATATACAACCACAAAACACCACAGAATCGTCTACCCCTATCCATATTTTTAAATATGGCCCCAGACCTGAGAGAATCTTGAAACTCCTTTGAATATTTTATTGATTATTGTATAAAACTGCAACATTGATATAATCATAAGTAATAAACTTTAGGCAAAAAAAAAACACATTTATTACAAATTTGTTATTATTATATTTATATTCCATCCTCCAACATAATTAATATACTTGTGGTTATATTTTACAAATAATTTTTATAACTTGAAACTCATGAAATGTATAGTAAAATAAAATCATATATCAATAGACTATAACTCTAAAACTTAACATGATATATCAATATTTTTATAACCTTTCACATATCATCAATATATTTAACTTTATTTATATGAATCAGTTATATATATATATTGTAATGGTCAGAATCATGTATCTCGTTAACACACTACAAAATTCCAATCCCAGACACAAACTCAACACGCTAGGAGGGGTTGCCTTCCAGACATCCCAAGTTCAAATCTAAAGTCTGTGTTCCACAACGCCACCTATATAATAATGCACCTGATGCTACTGATAGTATAGTTTCTTGCCAGTGGTCAGGGAGAAGCAAGAGACTCTACATTAAAATACATCATTAGGTTCTCTAACTAACGACTATGGGTGGTAAAAATGATATATATATATATATATATAATGTGAAATAGATGAAAATAATGGTGTGGATCGCAGAAAAAGCATTGTCTGGATAAGCCAGACTGTGCTGTTTAATCATCAAATATAGATTTAAAAAAAATTTAAATGAAGCGCCATTTATGTTTACATTAATGGCTGGTTAATTTATATGTTTTCTATCCTTCGGGTTAATGCAATATATAATAATAATGTGCTTAAGCAAAAATACAGCTGGATGAAGACAGGCTGATTTCAAAATATACAAAGCCTATAGCGAATATAATAGGTGTTTGTTTAAATTAGATTTCTATTTAATATTTGATAAAAGAACTTATATTGAATTCAAGAATAGTGCAGATGAAAGCTCACTAAGCTAGAGGCATGAAAGTGATTAAGACGTGAGCAATTTAAAGAAATATTAACATTTAAAATTAAAAAAAGATCGGTGGTATCAGTGAAGGTTTAATGTACAGAATGGAGGGTGGTACTTTGAAACCGCATTGCTTTGTAAAATAAAATAAAGTACATAATAAAATAAAACAGACAGGATGGTGTCTTGCCATGGATCTCGTGGAAAGTTTTGTCACACATCTTCCCGAGTCTGGCCGAGTGACTATTGCATAAAATTCCCAGGTATGGCTTCCTAGCACATACTCTATCTGGGAACTGCCAGAAGAAGGGGGAATAACCTTAGCCATAAGTCTCTGGAGAAAATCAAAGCAGGCCTCAAAACAACCAGTATACCTACATTGGTAATACACAATATGCTATGCGTAAATGAATATATAAAAAGGGGCGACTAAGTAAGCAAAGGTGCTTAACCAATTTCTAAATAATTTTAAGATTGTCTGCATATTCTCAACTTCAACTTTATAGTTCACAATTTACGCTATAATTACAATAAAATAAGTTATTTTAAATAAGAAAAATGGAGAGGGAATGCATGATTAAACAGGGATTCATAAGATTATACATAACCATGCATTCCTCTATATTATATAGTTCACTTATTAATTTCACACATATCCTCATGTTATATAAAATAATAAGAAATATACCTTTTTTGAAAGACAATTATTTAAACGATTAATAAAATATGAAATAAAGTAGCCCTTGGACGAGCGATTTTATAAGACATTTAATAGGGGTATATTATACAATTTATCCCCACTAATATGATGGCATACTAATAAAAGGGAAAAGAAGTAAATCACTCATTTGATGACCATATAAGCACACCATTATAATGAAAGACATAAGATAAATTATAAAAATATAAAAATACTAACCAAAAGATAGAGAGAAAAGCACCCAACTGAGATTACAAATAAATTATAACAGAAATAAAAATTTAGGCATTTAGTGATTGCAAAAAGATACATTGAACATTTAGCTATAGCATTAAAGGGAATATATATAATACAAGAGTTCTTGGGTTAATTGAGGTTACCTCATATCAGTTGGTCACTCCATGCACATCTTGTTTTCTTCTGTTGACTTGAATTAGAGGCTTTAATGGAAGTTAAGTAGCAGCATTTATCTTGCGTGGCAGCTTCTTCAGTCCAGGAACAAATTAGATACATTTTAGCAGCAGCAACAGTTTACAGTATGTACAGAGCATTTGTAGATATGATACTGCAGGGTGGCCATTTTCAAGAAGGAAAATACCCTTCTGCCGGCCCTACTCAGACATTCTACTTTCAATTAGCAATGGCTGGTGTTTATGAATTTGTTGAAAATTAAAGCGAGTTTGGCCTTTCAATATACAGAGTTTCACTTAATTCAGCGATAATAAATTCTCAAAATAATATATTCAGCTGCGAATTCAACTGAATAAGTTTAAAATAATATCTCAGCTAATGGATTAAAGGCAAAATATTAAGAACAATACATTATATTTAAAGCAAGAGGGCTCACAATAGATCCAATTAAATAAGCATTTATTTTATATCGCGCATGTTTACAATTGTATTACATTCAAATATCAGCCTTTCAAGCTAATTGTGCATGCGCTTTGCGAGTGTTAATAATAAATGAATACTCTCCTTTCCAATACAAAATATAGTATTTATTCAGGAATAAAATGAATCCACTTATCCCTACAACTGGCAAGGAAAGCGTGAGGACAGACCACTCACTTTAAATTACTATCTACGATGTCTGAATGAATGACATCGGTGAAATTGTCTAGAATTTACTAAACGTCAGTCTAACTGAAACTTAATCATATGTAAATAAGCATTTATTTTATATAGCACATGTTTACAATTGTATTACATTCAAATATCAGTCTTTCAAGCTAATTTTGCACGTGCTTTGTGAGTGTTAATAGCAAATGAATACTCTCCTTTCCAATACAAAATATAGTATTTATCCAGAAATAAAACGAATCTACTTATCCCTACAACTAAAATGCTTATATATGAGGAAATCTGAAGTACTGGCAAGGAAAGCATGAGGACAGACCACTCACTTTAAATTACTATCTATGATGTCTAAATGAATAACGTTGGTAAAATTGTCTAGAATTTACTAAACGTCACTCTAAGTGAAACTTAATCATATGTAAATAAGGAATTGTAAACATGCGCTATATAAAATAAATGCTTATTTACATATGATTAAGTTTCAGTTAGAGTGACATTTAGTAAATTCTAGACAATTTCACCACATCATTCATTCAGACATCGTAGATAGTAATTTAAAGTGAGTGGTCTGTCCTCATGCTTTCCTTGCCAGTACTTTAGATTTGCTCATATATAAGCATTTGTGTTGTAGGGATAAGTGGATTCATTTTATTCCTGCATAATTACTATATCTTGTATTGGAAAGGAGAGTATTCATTTATTATTAACATTCACAAAGCGCGTGCACAATTAGTTTAAAAGGCTGATATTTAAATGTAATACAATTGTAATAAATGCTTATTTACATATTAAGTTTCAGTTAGAGTGATGTTTAGTAAATTCTAGACAATTTCACCAATGTCATTCATTCAGACATTGTAAATAGTAATTTAAAGTGAGTGGTCTGTCCTCACGCTTTCCTTGCCAGTACTTCAGATTTGCTCATATATAAGCATTTGAGTTGTAGGGATAAGTGGATTCATTTTATTCCTGCATAAATACTATATCTTGTATTGGAAAGGAGAGTATTCATTCATTATTAACACTCACAAAGTGTGTGCACAATTAGCTTGAAAGGCTGATATTTGAAGATCCCAATTAATAAAATCGGTTCTATATATACCAGGGGAGCTAACAATAGAACTACCCTGCAGTGATCAATCTAGAACCAAAAATAGATGCCAAAACAAAAGCTGCAACTTATCTGAATATCTGAAACAGGGTTTTATAATTAACTTTACTTTTAAGATATTCGGATTATAATTTGGTTTTAACTTATTTTAATTAAAAAAATACCAGAGTGGTCATCTGTTGTTTATCTTGATGGCCAAATGTTTAAGCCACTAATGTATTTATCAAAGTTAATTAATTAAGCCTATTATTCTCTTCCCAACCCTCATTTACTTTTTACATAAAATTTGTGGCATAATTTTTATAAATCTAAAAACAACAAACTTATTTACGTTTAAATTCTAAATGTTTAAATCTATTTAAAGTTAAATATTAATTTATTAAATGAAAACAAATATTACGAGTGTAATATTTCTAAAATAAGTAGATTTAAACAAAATAACTTTAAATAATGAACTATTATTTTTATTTAAGTTTTAAAATATATTATCGCAGTATGTGTGTAAATATGACTTATATGACCTATTTTTTAAAAATAATATGTAAACATATACATGCTCGCAATTTATAAATTATTAATAATAGGGTTTTGAAATTATATATATCACAAGCATTTATACATTCATGATCTAATTTAGGTGGGTTTCAGCATATAAGCAGCTGTATAGACACACTGTGATAAATTGGGGTTTAAACAAGGGTATGAGGGTAGGAAAGAAGTGAGGGAAGGTGAAACGAAGATTTGTAAAGCAAATCTTACTGTTTAGTATTTCTTAAATACATTACAAACTTCATCTAACTATTTCAATATTTTACTGGTTTATATGAACATATCATACTGGAATTGGAATTCGTTTAAAGTTCTAATTAATAAATTCAAATCTACATTAATCAAATTAAATATTTGAAATACAGGCATTCTTCATGTACCTGAGCTTGATGAGAGCTGGTTCAACACGAAATACATATATTGGTGATTATTTATCTTTTCTCGACGTCTGTGGTCATGTACATCAGTGGTATGAGATAGTGTGGATAGTTGAAGAGTGCTTGAAAATCTGAGTTCAAATCCCCTGTACTAATCAAATTAGCAAAATAAACACACATGCTATTAGCTTTTATAGATTACCAACAAATTCCTAAGTTTTTTTGCAATATTTGATTCTAATAAAATATTTAATAAATCTGATAGTTTTACTGAATATTAATTTTTCTAAATAATTCCCGTGGATATATTCATAGTAATTTTTTCTTAGCCAAAACATTTAAAATTTTATTTTATCCTAATTAATTATTATTAATAATAATAAATTGCAAATAATCTTAATAAGCGTTTTTAATGAAGCAACTAGTGATTCTCGTTAACTTTAGATGAATAATTATTGTGTGAAGCTTAGTTTCATAATTCACTTTCATTTTAAATTTTAACACTAAAATGATTATGGTTAAGTTATTTCATTAAGTAAATTCAAATCAATAAATCAAGCATATATCTAACAATTGCTAATTTAAATAAAAGAGTGTTAACAAAAAATTAATAATGCAATAACATAACAATACTAACTTTTTAAGTAGAAAAAAAAGTTCATTTTAATATTGAAATAAATTTCCAAAAGTCTATACAGTACATTTTAAAAGACTTTTATTAAGCTTATCTAGGATTCTAGAGTAGAAGCAATTCAGCGTTTAGCTGGTTACCATTGCAGTTTATAATTAAGGTTTGAATATTATTTTTATTTTATGTATGTTTATTTTAAAGCTCTTGTATTATATGAAGTTTATGGTTTAAATATACCACGCAGGATCTTGTGATTTTTTTTAGTTATGCTTAATGATTTATATTAATCAGTTTTCTACAAAAGTCAAGAAAGATTTTATCATAATCATTTTTTTATTGGCACTATTTAGCTTCTCATTGATTTGGTCATAGTTGATTAGATGTTCCTGAGGTTATCTTACAGGACTCAGCTTTACAGTCACGGGAAGGAATTGATAAGGGAAAGCTAATCTTGCATTCAAAAGAATCCCAGTGCACTTAAGGTGATTTATACTCAGCTATAATGACATTGTAGATCTGCATAAAAATAAAGAATAGAACAAACTGGTTTTATTACTAGGCTATTTGTATTAAAAGTTTTAGCTTATAAAATGTTAATATTTTAAATCCTACAAAAAAGTTATTATAATATATTTCTATTTCTGATTTAAGAAAAGATTTATAACAAAAAAAATATGTATAGCAAACTAAAATTAAAGATTAAACATGTCAGATTACGATTAAAATACTTATTTTTTTTTTGTTAAAACAATCTATATATAATACAAATTTCCAGGTTTTAATTATATTATAATAAACTTTAATTCATCCTGTCTAGTTTGTAGTTTGAGTTCAGAAACTAATTAGAATTTTTTAAAATAAATGTTTTATCTTTTTATTATTTTAATGGAAGATTAAACTTTATTGAATCTTAATAAAATACTTTTTAAAGAAAGTATTTTACTAAAAAATTAAAACTCTTGTAATGAAGCTATTTAGTGTAGTAATTAATAATCTTAATTAATCATCTGAGCGCTTTCAAGAAGTCTAAATTCTCATAATCATAGCTCCTTACTAATTGAGAAATGCTTGTAATAAAGCCTTATGTAAATTTATGCAAATTGACTATAGCGTCCATTTTTTGGAAATGCAGAAGCAAGCTTCTCTTCTGTTTATAGTCGTGGGGTCGCTTGATATATAGCAAGCTTCTTTGACCTTGTGTTTAGCATCATTTCTTCTGGTGCAGATCATCTTGGCAGTTGTTGGTTGGAAGGTGTGGCCAGCAGTCCTATCATGCTTAGCAAATATTGAGCCTTTTTCTGTCTTTCTTTTAGTTCTATTGTATAGATATCTGTGTTGTGCCACTCTAGTGGCAATATTAGTCTTAGTTTCTCCATAGTAGGTTGTGTGGCAATTATTATAGATGCATGTAATTTTATATGCAACATAGGGGGTTAGTTCGAGAGAGATTTTGTCTTTTGTGTTGTTGATCAATCTGTTAGTAGCTGGCAGTAAATGGTAACCTATTTCAAAGTCTTTGGAAAGTTTTCTACTAAGCTGTTTGGTTATGGAATTGAGTATGGGAGTAGAATGCATGGTTTCTTTTCTTTAGTTTGGTTATATTTTAATTTGTGGTAAAATTGATTAACTTTTCTATTGATGGTTCATTTGTGTCTCATACTTTCTACATCTGCCAGGTAGTGAATCAAGTTATTTCACCTGTTGGTTTCATATTTGCATAGTTTGTAATTCCTGAATATAAATTCTGACAAGGCTGTGAGTTTGTGGGCCTGGGGTGCATTAGAGCAGGAGTGTGTTAAGCTTTTTACTTCAACTGGTTTTACTATCATTTGATAGTCCAAACTTTTTGTGTTTCTGTGGACCTAAATATTAAGGTATTTGACTTCATGTGATTGTTTTTTCCCATTCAGTGTTGAATGTAAGTTTTGTTATATTTTGGAGATTATTGTGAATATTGACTATTGTTATTTACTGGAGCTGCCACAAATATATCATCCACATAACATGTGTATATCATTTCTGGTGTGTAGTTGTAGTAGTCAGGCAAGATTTTCTGTTCATAGTGATTGAGCATGATGCTGTATATGATCCCGTTTATGGGAAGACCCATGGGCCAACCATTGTTCATACCAAATCATTTGTCTTGAAAGATTGATAGTAAATTTCACTATATCCAAAGTGCATGTCTGCCTTTGTATTTATATATTTGTAAAATTTCATTTTTTTGTATAACATTTTACTCACAATATATAGTTGACTTTACTATTTTTTTAATTTTAATGTATAACATTGATTTAACTTTGTCCCTTTCTAACTATTGGTTATAAATATGAACAGATATTTCTATATATTTAAAATTTTTCCCAATGGATTATTAAAAAACAATCATAATTTGAATTACTTTCCAAAAGAAAAAAACATTTAAATTTACATATACTAAACAAAACAAATAATTTATCTTCATTAGTAAATAATACTTCTGTAGTGTAATTTTTATTACACCACTCTCACACAAGGTGAGTACTGGTTTCTATCCACTTTTGGTTCATCTCTAGTCTAATGAATGATTAATAAAAATTATTAATTTATCTTCATGTTTCATTACCCTATTATTTTAGTCATTCTCTGTTTTCAGTCTCTTTATTACAAGATCTTTTGAAACAAATCTCTAACAAAGTCCTCCTTCGGACCTTCTATCATCAAAATCCAATGGACTCTGATCTATCTTTTCTATCAGTCTACTTTTTATTTTTGGCTGGCAGTGCAGAATTTTGATAAGCATTACAATTATTTTATACCTAATCTTTGAATGTTGTGTTGGTTTTGATTTACTGATATGATGTATCTATCCATTCTTTGATAAACCCATTTTATAGCTATTATTTTTTCTCCTAAATTTATTTGATTGTTTTCTTTTCTTTTCTTAATTTCATTATTTCTACATTACTGATCTTCTTTACCATGAGTATTAACAATATGTCATTTATAGTTCCAACTTTATATACTATTTTCTTGTATACTATGTTTTTAAAATCTTTATATTTATTACATGTTCTGCTTCAACAATAGACTTTATTTTCTAAATTTATTATTCCTTCACAGTTAAACTTCTTTGAATAATAATTTATACTGAATTTTTTTTTAACATTTTCATTGATATTTTGTTTATTTAAACCATACTCATTCTCTTTTACAATATTTTTTACTTCTTACTTGGACACTATCTATATACATCTTCATTCACACAAACAGTTAGGGAAGGGATGGACAAACATTTCAACTGTTAGGCCAATTTCAACTTTCCCTTTTTAAATAAGGGCTATAATTTTATTGTGAATGAAAAATAAAGTAAAATCATTATTACTAGTGGCTGTTCCACGTTTAATGCCTTATAACTGTTTATTGACACATTACCATTCTTAAATTTCTTTTTATGTTCTGGGCAGATTACTTCTACAGTTGATTGGATGCAGTCTTTTATAAACTCACCTTCAGAAAATTATTTCAAAATTTCTTCCTTTTTTTAACTAAATGATTTTATGATTTGTTGTACTTTTTATAAAACTTCCACTTATTTGATGAAGATCTTTTCAAATTTCCTATTTTAATATTTCTTTCTTATCCAACAATTTTGTTGCAATCAGAATCTTATTCTGTGTAGTGGCTTTTAATATTAAACCACAAAACATCACATGATCACCATTTCTTATGCTTCCCCATAACTGTTATTAAAACAGGCAAAACTCTCCATACATTCATACCACGCAATGCAAGCCAGAGTAATCAATGGATGTCAGAAGGCTTGTGCATAAAATCCCTATTTAGTGCCTACTCATCCAATATACCCAGAGCTAGAAACTAGTCTGGGGATATTGGATGAGTAGGCACTAGGTAGGAATTTTATGAAGAGATCCTAAGATCTAGGTGCAGTGCTCTGAGATTCAAACCTCCTCACTGATGGAAGCCACTAGCTAGAAACTAGTCTGGGGATATAGAGATGAGTAGGCACTAGATAGGGATTTTATGCACACACCTTTTGGTATCTATTGATTACTCTGGCTTACCCTGAGTGGCACTACTGTATGGAGAGTTTTTCCTGTTTAATGACTTTTAATATCAGGTTCTTTATTAACTGAAATACTTTCTAGACATACCAATCACATTGATCTACTATTTTTTCTATAAAAATGGGTATTGATGCATTTCTTTTGAAATACACAATTTTCTGTGACAATTTTTCTTATCTTATCTGTGTGGCACCCTAATAAAAAAAGCTAAATGACAATAATAATAAAAAAATAAAGTACAGTGAGTTTTACTTTTGCTAGTATAAATATTTGAAAACCAGGCATTCTTCACAAACCTGGAGCATAATTGTAAATATAGGGGATTTGAACTCAGACTTTCAAGCACCCACCAACTATGAAATAATGTTGGCATCAGCATGGGATTTGGATTTTCTATCATCAGATTTTCAATGATATGGATGGCTAAAAAGTTGGAGGTTGGAGTAGATTGAAGCCTGTCCATTAAAGTGTGAGGATTTGCTATCTTAATATATACTGAGCACTGATTATATATATATATATATATATCATATCAGTATCATATTATAGATAGCAATCTTGCCATAGATATATATATATATATAATATATATATATATATATATATATATATATATTGTGCCCTTATCTATAGGTCATAATAAGGTAGAATGGTCAATTGCTAAAAAATTTTAAATTTTAAAATACGTTTGTGTAATATATTGATAATTGTATGATCGATTAGATTTTATAGTACAATTTAAGGCTGAAAATACCTGGTATATAAAAGTGTAATGGATTATTTTAAAAGAAAACAGTTAAATAAAGCTTAATTATATTCTTGCTTATGGTTGTAAAAGCTGGCCATATAAAATAACACAGCTATAAATAGTTAAAAGTATATTAATAATTCAAGTATAATATTTTAAAACTAATAAATTAAATAAATGTTATATGTAATATTATAATTATAATTATAATTAATATTCAAATTTAATCTAATATATTTTAAGATAAACTTTAGGATGGTGAGAATTATATTTGGTTCTACAAGTTTAAATTATTTTCCAAATTTTTTATAAAATATATCAGTTTTGGTAATTTAGACCGAGACGTAAATTAAAAATCATCTGATAAAGTTAGTAATCATGTGACTGTATATTATATACCTTCACACACATGCTTGTTAGAATAATAATAAAGTTTGTGAATTATAAAACTAAATATAATTGCTATCGATCGTTAAAGTAAAAGTTGAAATATTAAATGATATTTTAATAATTGTTTTAAAATTTAAATGATTTTGATAAAACTATAGTTGAATTTAAAAATACTATTCTAAGTAATATTTAAGACATGACATCATAAATTCTTTATTTTAAAAGGGTTTAATCTATTATAAAACTAAAATGTGTAAATTTGTTCGTGCTAAAAAAGTCATTAACCAATCAACGGAGGTATTTTAGCAGACAAAATATAAGAATTAGACGAAGCGGAAGAAAGTAATGTGTAAGTGAAGGAGGGAGTAACATATTTTTAGCTGGATAAGACCGTAAGCTAGAAAAGTGATATAATTTTAAAATTTTGTATTTATTTTAAAAGTTTTTTAACATATAATATTTTGACTGCCTTTACATGAAGGGCTAATTTTAAAAGTTTTCTTGCCAGTGATTTTATTCAAGTTTAGCCAAAACCTTACAGTGAAAATGGAAATACTACAGAAAACAGTATATAAAAATATTGTTAAAGGAAAAATATTTGGAAAGTGCCTTGATACAGCTTTATTTATGCTCAACCAGAAACTTATTATTGTAACTCAGAGAAATATAATTTGGATGCTATATGGAAAACTTAAAAAAGAAGTTATTTGCCGTCAGGAAAAATTATGACGCACAATTTTATAAGGCTACTCTGAAGTTCTTTTATTCTTCTCTATGGAAAAATTAAGATGCGTATATCATATAGAAAAAATTATGTAAAAGTTATAAGGGAAAAAGAATGTTTATCTTTTTAAAGGAAACATTACAAAAATATAGTACCAGAATTTTAAAAGAAGGAAAAAAGTTACAGAATGATAAGATGAAAGAGCTATTGTGTTTTATGAAAAAAGGAACAGAAAAACTTTATCTAAGAAGAATTAAAAAAATATTATAAAGTGTTCATTGGAGAAATGCTTGATTTAGAAAATATAAATTTAAATTACTTAATGAAAATGGATCCATGGAAACAGAAAAATTTTATTGAATATTTAAATCAAAGTACCTAGAAGATGCATCGTAAAAGTCGCGTGGGAAAATCTTAGCAGAAAATATTAGAAGAAAATATGTAGACGTTTTTCTTTACAGGATTAACTAATATCATAATTAATAATTGTATTAAATATTATGAAAAACCAAGGATTGTCATCTATGAATATTTATTAAACAGAGCAATAATTGTTTTGCCTTAAAATTGAACAAGCAAGGAGAAGAACATTAAGTGACTGAAGAAGAAATAATAAACATTTTTTTTAGCTTTAATATGAACGGTTTTCAAGAAAAATTTGATGAAGGAGTACAGTAAATATAGTTTGAATATTTTTTTTTTACTAATTTATTTTAAAAATAAAATGTTATGTGAGATTAGGGAAAACATAAAACATAAATTTATTAATATTAAAATTTAAATATAATAACTTGATAAAATTATAGAAATAGTGTTTAAAATAAAGTGTATGAATGTGAATCTTATATCTACAAGGATCAAATGGATGGTGAAGCCTACGGAACGCGATCGAGAAGATAAAGATCGTTTGGTAATTTTGATATTTATTTATAATGCATAATGTATTTTTTTTTAGATCATCTATTGATTAAGAATGAAGTGTGAAAGTTTAAATTATATGTACACATTTTATACAACATTTTAACATATTATGAGATAGGAGTAATTCGGAATATGCATGCAATAATTTATTTAAAGTATATTAATAATATAATTTAACAGAACAATTATGTGATTCTTTTGAACTTTCATGTGATAAAGTATTCAGATATTTTAAAATAGTTTGTATATGATTAAATATACGAGAAAAGTAGTAAGCAAGCTGTCTTATAGAACAGTGGAATAGTTTTGAAATAAATGAATTTTATTATTGTTAGAAATGCAGATATGTATTTGTCGATGTACAGTATAGAAAAATCTTGAGAAATAAGATCGGATAGTGACTTGGAAGTACTAGTGGAGAGGAAACCAAGACGATGTTTTTTTTTAAGGAACAGGAAAAATAAAGGATTTGGATCATAGTTAGTTTTGTGTGATTTCAGGATAGTTAACTAAGCCCTATGACTGAACACATATAGTTTGGACAGTGTTTTTTGCATATCTTTAAACTTTTTGATGTTATAATAAAGCTGAAGAAATAGCTTTAGCATCGTTCCTATAATAGAGGTTGGTAGACAGGTAAAGGTCACTCCTCTATAGTGTCTTTTAATTCACTGTGCCATGATTGTCAAGATTTATGATGAGTAATATTCTAGTTGTATTTTGATCCTATGCATCTATTTTCTCTATCCTTATTTTGTGAATCTGCATCGGTCAGAAAGATATTTTCAAAGAAATAATGAATAAAATAGAACTGAAGATATGTTATCGTTTATATAAGAATAGTTTATTTGCTTGAATGTATAGAATTGTGTAACTTTAAAATTGAAAGTCCAAAATATCATAAAGAGAGAAAGAATCATGGAATACATTGTAAATTTAATTCAGAAATGAATATAAGATTTTGAAAAGAAATCTAAACCAAGTATTTTAAAAAGTGATAATAAAATTTGAATGTTTTTAATAATATTTAGAAAATAAGTTGCATATTTATTAAGAAAATAGTTCAATAATGTATAATAAACATATACTTGTGCATGGTATAGTAATAGTTGTAATTATATCATCCGAAGTAGGGCTTGGATGAGAATATTAGGATTAATAAACATCGGATAATGAACAATAAAAACCTAATATAACAATGTTTTGACTTTGTAAGATTCCATACAACCAATATAAAACTAGAATTTTATTATTTTGTAGAATTTTACTACGAATGTAAATTTTGTAAAAAATATAATTTTAATAATATTAGGGATGCAAAGTGTTTGTGATAATCATATAAGAAATACATTTTGTAATAAGCTAACCATAATAATAAATCAAGTAATAATACTGTATTTTCTTAAGTGTTAAAAAAATAAGATTTAACTAGGAAAAATAAATAGTATTTTGATTTCATTTATAAACTAATAAACTAAGTGAGATATGAAAGTAAGGGATATCCAATGTATATAGTGTAAAAATATTGTTAGTTTATTTAAGTTGTTAATAAACTTTGTTTTAAATTTATTTTAAAGTTTTGTGTCCACGTTGTTATTTCTCCACATGGATGCATGAAATCACGATACATTTATAATTGAAACAGACATATAGATTTTGCACAAAAGGTAAACATAAAAGTGTTATAATAATTTTGAGAATTTATTGGTATGTTAAAATTAAAAGATCATAATTTTATATTATTTATTGGTCATAAGTCGGTTGCCACAATATTACATTAAATTATATGCTAATGTTGCCACACGTATTCTGTTGTCAGATTATTAAAAATACTACCAGGTACGTATTTATTTATTTCATTTTAGGAAGTAATACGATTATATTATATTATTATTGTTATTATTATTTTTATTATTATTAGTTGCTGTGTAGTAGATTATGACATAAAATTCCCTTTTCATATTTTACTACCGTAATTTTAAATCAGTTAGAATACAATTTATGAACCTGAGATTTTATTTTATTTTATTTTACTTCATTTTATTTAATTAAGCTAGATTCTTGTTATAAAGAAGATTAAGATATAATTATTATTTTAATCGTAGTGAATAGAGCTCAGAAAGTCGTAAGAATACTATGAGTTAGTTATTTGGGATAGTAAAGAAAGGGGATAGTGTTCTTATGCCATTGAGGTAGTATCGTGTGGATAATGTCTCAATGTAGTCTATCTCGTTCCCCGTATTGTCACCCCATGTCTCATGAAAATAGTAAATATTTGTTAATTCATTTTAAAAAATATAACCGTATTTGTATTTTAAAGATTAGAGCTAGTAATCATTTTAATTAATGCTGGATATTTCATTTATTTATTTGTTAACTGAGCTAGAACCCGGAATATTCGTAATAAACAATATATTTTGGGGTGAGGATGCGCGGGGGGAGGTTAGAATATATATATATATATGATGATAATCTGGACCAACTGATGGTTGAGCATGAAATACATATATTGGTGATTATTTATTTTTTCTACATGTATGTGGTCATGTATTTTAGTTGTATGAGATAGTGTGGATAGTTGGTGTGTGCTTGAAAGTCTGAGTTCAAATTTCCTACATTTTGCTAGTATATGTTCATCTGCAAAAATCATTATAAAAACAAACAAAATGCGTTCAATGTCATAGATTAAATCTTTAGTCAGATAGACCATACAATATATATATATATAATTTGTTGAAATATTGCGTCGTTGATAGAAATAATGAGAATTATTATAAGGATGAAACAAAGAAAAAGATATAGTTGACAAAATAATAAATATTTTACTTTAATAATTTAATATTTGCACTACACACATGCTTGAATAGAAGTTTTGTATAGACCCATTTGATGTACATTTTTGACAATGTTTCCAATCTGGATTGAAGGCTTTTAATGACCAGAGTTGCCTAAAGAGTGTCCACTCTTGATTGAAAATAAGAAGATTAATCTTATTTTTATCTATGATAACTCTTATTTGAATTATTTTCCTCTATTGTCTTTTCTAAATTTATAGCAGCAATATTAATCTTTACTGTTTGGTATCTGTTGTGTTCTTCTTCTTTTCAGCATCCCACTCCATACCAATTTTCCCTGCAGGGAAACTGAAGGTGTTTCCGAGATATCACTAAATAATATACTAGGATACTTATTTGTATTATAATGACAGTTTTTATTGCGAACTTAAAAAATACAATATCAACAAAAATAAAAAGGATTTAATCATCTACATTATTAAAACTATAAACAATCTCTTTAATATTTCTTTATCTAATTTTTATTTAAGTTTCACTGCATTTTTATAAAATAAATAAATTTGTAAAATATTGGTTTGAAAACATGTCGCAAAACAAATTCAAAATTTGATTGATTAGTATTTGCCTGAAAGTTTGCGATGATGGTATAATATTATCATCTATAAGTGAATGTTGAATGTACAGAAAATTTTAAACTTTATTTAAACTTTTCAAATACAAACAACTTGTTATTAATAACACACAATTACTAACCTGTGTTGTCTAATTGTGTGTTATTACTAATAAGTTGTTTGTATTTGGAAAGTTTAAAAAAAGTTTAAAATTTTCTGTACATTCAACATTCACTCATAGAGGGTGGAAATAGTCAAACATATCACATTTATTGGTTAGATATTACAAAAATAAACTTTGATAAACAAAACAACATAAAGTGTACCAAAAATAATTTTTAAAAATGTACATTTTGTTAATTTTTTTCCTACATGATTTATTTTAATTTAATGAATCAGAATTCAGGAAATATTATTCTCGATCTGGGTAAGAAACAAAATGATGGTCTAACTGTTGAAAAATTGTGATATTTTTTAAAAAAAATTAAAGCTACTTTGATGTTTTATATAGTATTAATTAAGATTTTATGTCTTGAAATTAAGGTAGCAAATTAAGTGTTCTGCCATAGAAATTTGTGATAATTGCATATTTCTTATGTAACATTTTTGATGTGCAAAGCATTTTGGAGAAACAATTGAGTTCATTGTCTGGAATAAACCTGAATACAAAATCCAATTGCCTAATGTTAATTGGAAAAATATATAAATTATTCAGTGAAAGTATATTATAAATTTAAAATTGCTTGACAATTGTTTGTCTAGAGTAAAAGTAGACTCACTTTATAGTAAGTTGGTCAAGTTAGAATATCAGAAGAAACTTGATACATAATTAATTCTATATGCTCTATAAATATAAGAGCTAATAGGGGAATCTTTTCAAAAAACACTGGTTGTTTAAACTAATGACATGGGCAATGGCTAGGTCAATTTGCACTTGCAAATATGCTAATATCTATGGTAATCAGGGCTTAATTTGCTGCATGTTTATATGCATGTGAACATGATATTGTATTTTCTAATGTTCATTGTAGTTATGCTTTGACAAAGATATACTTCATCAAAAACCTAGCTTAGCAAAGTGACAAATAGTTTTTATCTAAGATATTTTACCATAATAGTTAATACTTGTCTACATACTCTGGTAAAATATTGGAATGGATTTAGGATTGAAGGTATCTAATGATTATATGTATATATATATATATATTGTACCTTTACAATATGTACAGATAATTAGGTCGTGTTGAAAATTCTATAGTAAAAAATAAATTTAGATTATGTTTAGCATATAATCTTGATATTATATATAGTAGGGGTTCAAACTCAGTGGATAGAAGACTATAAAGATATATTAGATAGTTTGAACTCATATGGAGATGAATTAGATAATAAAATGATACAATAAATTGTCTAAAAGATAATATTAATTTTGATTTATTATATAAGATACTATAGAGATGGAATATCTTAATTATAGCAAATATTTTGTTATAATTTAAAGTAATTATTTTGTTTAAAATATTATGTAAATGATAGTTAATTTAATATTAGTTTAGAATGTACTGAAAGTATCGGATGATCTAAGATGTGTGTGTGAGCTTTCAAAAAGTTAGGAAAAAAACTTAAATTTTATCTTGTTAACAAAAAATTGATACATAATAAAAATGTAACAAATATTAAGACTATAGATAACATTAGAAAAGGAATGAAAAATATATTATCATTTTATTTAGGTTAATATTTTATTTTTGAGTTAATTTTGGGCATTAACATATTAAAAATTATTTTAGCAAGAATATTTACTTTTTTAGATAAAAAATATGTAATATTTAAAATCTTAAATTTGATATTTAATAATTGATGACTCATAGTTTTAAAACTTACTTTTAAAAATGATATTGATGTTGTTATGTAAATTAGCACATTTGCACAAGCCATATTGACCAATGAAATCATTGGATTAAATCAGTATAAAAAGAGAGGTTGAAGCCAGTCTAGACAGTGATTTTAATGATTTAGAGATTTTCATAGATTCTAAGTGATTTACTGATTTGGATAAAAAATAGATTTAGTTTGAATTTTATAACTATATTTTTTTATTGTGCCAGTAGTAATTTCTTTTAAGTTATTATTTTACTTCAAAGTGTTTTGAAGATATAATTTGAATTATTATTTAAATAATAATTCACTAAACAACAAATTTCATGTGCAGTCTAATTTTCTCAAAATATGGCTTAGTATCTCAATAATTCTATGAAACATAATAGTACTTACTTAAATTTTGAGACAATGAACACCAAATGTCAAGGAATATACTACAAGACCAGAGAAGATTTACATAAGAACTATGAAATTTTTATGTATAGTATGGCTGGGTGAGTGAACATTACAATAACTTTATCATATTACAATGAAAATAATTTATTAAAGTCAATTAAGAGGAATCAGATATTTATTAAAAATAATTATTGTAGCATTAAATTTGAAAGAAAGAAAAGGAAAATTAGATTCTGCATCTAAGTTTAAAAACAGAAGTTAAAATGTTTTATAGTATGATAAATGACTGTTTATTATATAATTGATAGCAATAATTCACATTTAACTTGTCTTTTAAGTAATCAAAATGGGCTCACATTTGTGGATGATGTATTTAAAGACAAAATGAAGAAGATGACTTTTGAATGTCTTTTATGCTTTTAAAAGGATTTGCTATTGATCAAATCAATAAATAAATTATATACTTTAAACATAACTTTATTTGGAATAAATGAGCTGTGATATATTTTTTTAAAAGACTGAAATTATATCAGTTAATATTTAGTAAAAAGATACACATTTTTAAAAGGATAAAAATTCAAAATCTTTTAAAGAAAGAAATATTTATTTTAATTCATAAAATAAATGTCTGCTGATAAATTTATTAAATAAATAAGATTATATTATACAATGTTTGTACTAATGTTTTTTTGACCAATGGAAAAAGCAAATATTATTTATATCATATTTATTCCAATATGTCTGCTGTATATAATGACCAAAGCTAAAAAATACATACATAAATATTTTCACAAGTGGATCCATAAATTATTAATTTTATGAAGATATTATATGTCTGAATAGATGCCCAGAGAAAAAAACCTGGAATGAACAATTATTTCTTCATTGTGATTAATATTCTTCTTGAATTTTAATGGATTTTATTATTATTTGTACATTTCTTCAAATGGCACCAAGACAAGAGTATGATTTGTGCATAAAGCTGTCCAACCTTTACTAGGTGATGGGTAAAAATTTCTGACAAGCATTCAGCTTATGAGCAGGAAGAAGGGAAAAAAATATTTTCATAAATTTAAAACTTTATCATTTTTTTATATTAAGTCTAATGTTAATATTTAGAATATTACAATTTTTTATTTTAGAACTTTTTGTTATTATATTTTAAATTTAATCTTAAAATAGATTAACTTTATTATTATGTTAAATAAAAAAAAATGGGTATTTAGAAAGTAATTTTTTGATTATGGTAAATTACATTTGTAATTGATTTTTCTGAATGTATGGTCCAAGAAGTGAATCACCATAATGATCTTAATAATCATTGAGATCATTAGTAATTACTTTTATTTATTTAGATTACATTTTTTTTTAAATGGTATATCCTAATTAGTATTTTAAATTAGGATTTCATATTGCTTGAATTTAATATTAGACAGTGGAATGAACTGTTGGTATAAATTATCATCATGTGTATTTTTTTAATAAAAAAAATTGATGAATGCAGATAAATATTTTGAAAACACCCAAGGATATTTAAAATATTTATTTAATGTGAGTGCTTGAATATGTGTACATTAGATAACATCTTTAAATTATTAATGTTTTATCTTTGCAAATGTTATCTGTTGAAATACAGAGAAAGACCTAATACTAATCTCTGAATTATATAATAAATAAATAAATGTATAATACAAATATGTTTTTTATCAAGATCATTTGTACTTAAAAACTTTAAAAAAACATCTTGAAATGAATTAGATCTTTGTTGTTTCTTTAATATTGTTGTTTCAAAAATTATTTTAGAATGTGGTTGTATATTTTACATTAAGTGAGTTAATACATTGTACAGGCTTAAAATTAAGTGAGTTATTAAGTGTGGAAGATATAGGAAGGTAGTTGGGAGAGTACTATTCATATGAAATTTTATGTGTTAAGGATATGTGAAATCTGTTGTATGTGAACTACATTTTCATACTTAAAAGTTATTAAAATATATAGATAACATACGACTATATCTCTTTCCATGGACAGTTGCATTTCATTATCATCTATAAGTGCTATAATGGAGGCATGACTTGAATCTTAGGTACCCAATAAATACAGGCCTATTATTATGATTATGCACTGTATCCATGATGATATTATCTTAGTCATTTGAGTCATTTTTGTTATTATTCCATACCCTACACTATAATCACAATCTATCACCACAGGAATTATTGTAGAGGATAGTTTTATAAGTTAGTAAAGTAATGACTAAACCATTTGAAGTTGATAATTTGTGAGAAAACAAGATGAAGTATATAGAAATTTCTTTCACAAATGATGTTGAGATGATTGATAATTGTCATAGTATATAACATAAGTGAGGAATGATTGATATTCCTACAAGTATTAGAGATCAATTAGCCAAATGTCAAGTAGTATAATTTATGGATAGTTCTTTAAATTTTATTATAAATAATTCAAACCTATTTAAGTTATAAAAAATATCAAATTATCTCTGAAGTATTTTACATAAATAGTTAAGTTTTGTAGAAGGAGATATTCATATTTTTGTATAAAATTTTCTAATATTCAAACATCAGAATAATACTTTTCTAAACTGCAAAGAAAATCTTTAATTTTTTTGAAAAATATTTTACTTGTTGAATTTTAAAAGTGTGTTTTAAATATAAACTTATATTGATGTGTTTAGATCATAAAAATATATATTTTATAATAGTATAAGTGTAATATTAAGTTTTCTTAAAAGGAAATTTATTGTAACTGTTCCCAATACAAAATAGTAGAATATTATATTTACTGAATGAGAATAATATATTGTCATTACTGTTGTAAGTTTTTATTTTATTTTTAAATGATGAAAGTAAAGGCTATCTTATTTATTTCATGTTATTAGATGACACAGTTTATTTATTTTTGTTTTTCATTAGTATTACATTCCTACTGGCTGAATGTTTGGTCTCCATCAACAGTTTCATGTCTTGTCTTCCATTCTTTGGCTTGACAATGGGAGAGAAAATGTTTGCAGCTGTATCTATTTTACCATATTGCCATCAGTTTTCAGTGATGGTTCATGTAGAAACAGTTAATTTTGAGGAGTATGGGATCTGAAGCTCAGCCAAACACTTCTAAGGTGGTCTAGCAATGCATGTTGCTAGTTCCATGGCTTCTGCAATGATATTGTACACAGCAGTAATGACTGGATCTATACTGTACTTAAATTTCTGAATCTCTGGAGCAATAAATAATGTAATAAATCAATAGCAGCATGGATACCAGAATGGCTTATAGACTCAAGACTGCAATAATATAACAATAGGCAGTTGCAATTTTCGATTCAAATTGGTTAAATGTAATGAAAAATTAAAAATGATGTTAATAACTGAAGAAAAATATATAAAAAATGTTTAAAAAATAGCCAGTGGTAAAACAAAAGAATTATATTTCAACCAATCTGTGTCATTATTCAGTTCTATAGCTGTCAACATAATTCACTTTCTAAAAGACCGATCACCCCCCCTCTGATTATTTTTCTTGTAAAATTAAAAAATTTTCGAATCAAACTTTATATTTCAATAAAGTAATGTAAAATCTTGTTTACGAATGTAAAAAATTACAATAAATATGTTTATTTACTTTAAAATCAATTACGAACATGTAGAACAATTTGGTTTGGTTTCTGAATTTGTCATTTGGAAATGTCTACTATTAAAATTACATTTATCAGCATGAACCACTTGACTTGAAAACTGTTCACCTGCCCCCATTATTTTTCTTGTAAAATTTAAAATTTTTTGAATCAAACTTTATATTTCGATAAAGTAATGTAAAATCTTATTTATGCATATAAAAAATTACAATAAATATACTTATTTACTTCAAAATCGATTACAAACATGTAGAACATTTTGATTTAGTTTCTGCCTTTGTCATTTACAAATGCCTACAGTACAATTTCCAGATTTGGCAGACATCCAATCAGAGAAAAGAGACTGGTCTAAGCACAAATAGTCTGCAAAGAAAATTGATTTTTTCCCCAAAATATAATGCTATATGCGGACGTTTTTAGAACTACAATTTTAAATTTTGAATTTCCTATAAAATAAGTCTAAAATGAAGAAATTGCAACCAAAATTGACCAAGAGATGGTGCATGCTTTGTCCAGAAACTGTAAATAGCATTTTGGTCTAGTAAATTAGCAACGGGATCTAAACGAAAATAACAACTGAGGGGGTTTAATCATCTAATTGTAAATATTCATTTCTTGGCGCACACCAAACATAGCTCAAACTATTTCTTATAAAGTAAGCCTTGCTTCAATTTTACTTTCATTATTTTTTAACCAAAAGTTATAATTGTATAGTTATAGATTATACCCAACTTTTTATTTAATTATTTTTTTAAATTCTTTTTTCTTTATTTATTTGCTGATTTTCTCAATTTTAGCTGAAACAAATCAAGCTACATCACTTTGTAGAAAGTGAAAGAGAATCAGTTTCTGGTTTTAGTATTGAATATAGTAAAGGAAGGTATGCAATAATCTTTATAGCAGAATATTCAAGAATTTTGATAATAAGAATAATCACAATATTATTTTTTTTGCATCAAATAATTTTAATTTAATATTAATATTTAAAACAACAGTCCTAGGTCCACATACTATAATAATTTCAGCTGTGTGTTACAAAAGTTTACAAAAGTCAAATATGAAATCTATTTAATATTGAGATAAAAATATTCAAACTGAAAGTTCAATGAAAGTGATAGAAATTTAAGTGCTAAAATTAAATCTAATTTTTTACTTCTTTGTATCTCTAATGGTAAAAATATTGTACATATTATATTTTAAAAGCTTTGTTCTACTTGAGTATAATAAAAATTTTAGTCATTAGCCATACAGATGGATTTAAAATGTGATAAACTTGACATAAAAAAAATCAAAATTAAAATGTGGTGAAGTGATAGAGATCAAGTTTTAAGTTTGGTACCACTAAATTGATAAATGATATTGAACGAGATAAAAAGAATCTTGCCACAAGTACTATTAGTTAGTATTGCCATGCATAATTTTGAGACAAACCACCAGGCTTATTATTTTCATTTTTTGTTAGTTCATTTGCATTTATTTGTTACATTCTTATTTTAAAAAAATATTTACGTGCATGTACAAATATTAATTTTAATTATGAACTAGAAAAATGATGTCAAACAATTGTTTTTAAAACAAGAATAATTTCTAAATAAGAAATCTGTAAAATGATCAGTAATTTAAATTCTGAATATATTATGATTAAGCCAGTGAGCTACGCTGTTATTAAAAAATGATGAATTTAAAAAAGTGCACAGATAGGAAAAAGATTTCAGTTGAGCAGTTATTGTTACATTGTGAAACTAATAAGAACTCTTTATCTAATGTGAAATAATCAAAAGCAAATGACAGGTTATGCCATAGTAAGGGAATCATTTGGGACAAGGTTAAACAATTGTTTGAGCAATTATGTCTTCTAGCATAAGTACAGTTCCTGTGAAATAGTTCATAAGATTTAGGGAAAGAACTGAATTACACTGCATTACATAATGAGATGTTAGCACAGATAGGATTGCTGTTCAATATTATCTCTAAATAAAATAGAAGTTTTGAATTCAATGATGTGTGAATTGTTATTAGGATAGTATCAGTTTAGAATTCATTTTACACTTTTAAAAAATGAAATTTAGTTTTTATTAAAATACCAGATGTATCCAGCCTATAAAGACCATGGATTTTTTTAATTGATTGCTTTAACAATTTTTTTTAAGATTTAATGTAGATTAAACAAAAGATTTTAATATCATATAAACAAATGTGATAAATATACAGAGTTATTTTTGTATGACAGTTTATTAATGGCAGAATTTCTTCCTAACTTGCATTAAAGGCTATCATTTTTTGTAATAGTTTTTTCAATCAGTTGCTTTTTATTTCATATGTCATAGCATCGACCAGGAGGCAAACCCACAACCATCTGCAATCAACTACTTGCTTGAACTCTTGGCTAACCTTTTTTTGCTTTGTGGAATTACTTGTTTTAAAACAAATGCTTATAATCAAATTAAGCATCTAAATTAAATTAAATTTTTTAAAAATATATTTGTTATATTTGATATATAAATTTGACAGCGTTACAAAAATTATTAATGGTGGAATTACTTCTTTCACATAAAATATTCTTCATAATAGAGATACACATAGTAGTTCTTTTAAAATTTGACATGTGACAACCTTATGGACAAACATACATTCACCAATCAGATAACATAGAAAATAGGGATTTTATATATAAGATAACTACACAGTAGGTATATGATTGTTAAATGTGTATGCATTTGTGCATATATTGTTATATTTAATTTTTCTGCTTCAATGATTGTTGTGGACTGAACTTTGATCTACATCTTGAGCCTAGTTAGGATGATTTATAAATACATATATTTTAATATAGACTACACTGAACTAATAATATAATTGATTCACTTTAGCAAATATCACATTTCAATAAATCATACTTTTATAAATAAATCTTATTTATATTGTTTTATCATATGTTTGAGAGATGTGGAATTCTGTTTTATAAAAAAATTCAAATGACACTAAAAAGTATAAATAAAAATGTATTAGAAATAACAAAAACATACCAGAAATATTAATGAATGGATTTAAGTTTAGAAAAAAAAATAATAATAAAGTCATGTATTACATGATCCCACGTCTTTTTTTAAGCTTTTAAAATATAAACAAAGAGATTTTCTAATTGCTCAACAAGCTTTGTGATAAATGCTTAGCAAGAGAAAGCATTTAAAATATCTTTACCAGTAACCACACCCAAGGCCCAGACCAATGGTTTCATGCTTTGACACTCCTCAGTGTGGTGCTAGGATAGTATCAGACACTAGATCTAAAAATACCAACATAAAGCCAACATTTATCTAAGAGTTAAGATAGCTGGGTTTGAAGACATTTAAGTGTCTGAAAATTTCAGATTTTCTACTCAATAGTTAACTCTTAGATAAATGCTGGCTTTGGGTTGGTATTTTTAGGTCGTGTCTGAAATTATCCTAGTGCATCCCTGAGGAGTGCCAAAGAACAAAATCATTGCTCTGGGATTTGGGTATGGTATCTGATAGAGTTATTTTATAAGCTTTCTCTTGCTAAGCATTTATCACAAAGCTTTTTGAGCAATTAGCAAAGCCCTTTGTTTGATTTAAGTTTAGATTTGTTTTATTGATATTATATAACAACTTAAAATTAAAACTTAAAAAAAAATGGCGTGACACAAACAAGAAGAAATGACTATTATAATGAATAATAGATTGTGAGAATTTTAATTAGGATGCCAAAAGATTAAAGAAAATCTTGAAAAAAAGTCTACTTTAAGTTGGGATGGTTCAATAAGTAAAAGAACTAAAGGACTATTATAAAAAAACAAAACGTAGGTCAGATTTTTATTGGAGACATCATATAAAAAAGTAGCAATAAATAAAAATTATCAATTAATGGCAATGATGAATATGAGCAATTTATTGATTCTGTTTTGGCTAACATTTTTATTATTAAATAAAAATGCGATTTATTTATGTAAATGATGACGTAAGCATAAAATAAATGAAATGACATATATATTTATATTTTCTATAGATTTTAAACAATGAAGAAAAAAAGTTTTCTTTTAAATTTGTAATTATAACAAAAATATTATTATTAATATCATCATTAAAATTATTTAAGTCATTATTTATTCTAAAGAAGCTTTTTTATTGGATAAACCAAGAAGAAATAAATTTAAAAATGTGATTTTTTGCAAACTTTTTTTTAAATTACATGAAGATAAAAACTATTAACTGATTAAAAATACCTTTCGGAATATTATAAATATCAGTATTAAAAATAACTTGAGAAAAATATTGCTTTTAAAGCAGAACATCATCTCTGAAAACATTTAATTGGAAATTCTTATGAATAAACAAAATAAAGAGTAAACCAGATCATGTAATCTATTAGTACAGTAATTGATTTCACTTTAAATTTTAACATAGGCTTTCAGCTGTATCTTTATTAAACCATTAGTTATAAAATATTTTGTAGACGTAAGATCGATATTGGTTGATTTCATATACTAATAAGGTCAATTTTATTTATTAATATTATACAATTTAAGTATGATCTCATCATAAGTTTACAGCAATCGTCATTAGTTTACTACTATTACTAAGAATGTGCATCTATTTTTAATAGTATATAAATATAAGTTATGTATAAAACATTTAAAGATAATTTTTAAAATTAATTACAGTCACATTTTATTTGATATAAATATTTAATCAAACTAAAAATGCATATGTTTTTAATACATACAAAAATTTGTTTTGAATATTAATTTATTATACTAGAGTGTTTATGAATATATTATATATGTTACAGTTCTGAGGAAAATTGTTGATCAGTTGAAAATGTCCGCTACTTTTCAAGTGAGATAAATAAAGTTTTACATTGTATAAGTTTTTTCATTATTTATATCACTAAAATATGTCAATAATCTTGTAGTTAATTGCTTTTGGAAATCATGTGACTGTTATGTGAAAAGCAACCAGAAAATAGGTTAGGCAAACTGTGTTTTTACTTTACTTTCCTCAATAGGATTCATTCAGGTTTGTTCTGAGATTTTACCATTGACTAAACTTATGCATGTATAGGCAGTTTACTGGTTACATTCATGTATAAGATTATGATCTTTAAGCATAATTTGTCTAATTGGATATTGGTATTTCTGTGGTTTCTTTATATAATTAATAAAACAAGACACAAATTGTGTAATTTGCTTTTAAGCTTATATTAAAATGTTCACTAGAGAGAGCTTACCAATAGCCCCGATCAAGCTATAATTTATAAATTCCAAACGAGAAATAATTCAAAATCTCTATTGGAAAGTTCTCATCTCCAGACCAATTGATTTTGAGCTTATGGCTCACCTCAGCAAGAAGCTAGGGCTACAGACACTAGATCCAAAATACCAACTCAAAAGTCAGCACTTATCTGATACATTACTATCAATGTGAAAACCTGAATTTTTCAGACATGTAAATGACTTCAAAATCCAGCCTTACAAACCAGATAGCTATATAAATCTGAATATATGATGAAACTGAAGTGAGTTCAGACCCATAAAGCTATCTGTTTTATAAGGCTGGATTTGAATACATTTATATGTCTGAAAAATTCAGGTTTTCAAATTGATAGTGATGTATTAGATAAGTGCTTACTTTTGAGTTGGTATTTTGGATCTAGTGTCTAGAGTCCTAGCTTGAAACCAATTGGTCTGGAGATGAGAACTTTCCGATAGAGATTTTGAACTCTTTCTATTTTGGCACTTATTAATTAAAGCTTGATAGAGCTATTGATAAGCTCCTGATAATGAACAGTTTAATGCAAGCTTAAAAGCAAGTTACACAATTTGTGTCTTGTTTTATTAATTATTATAAGTGTACCCTTGAAGGCTTTTGTGCTGTTATATTGCCAAGGTTATTAATATATGGTGAAACTGAACTGAGTTCAGACCCATATAGTATCTGGTTTGTAAGGCTGGATTTGAAGACATTTATGTGTCTGAAAAATTCAGGTTTTCAAATTGATAGTAATGCATTAGATAAGTGCTGACTTTTGAGTTGGTATCTTTTGGATCTAGTGTCTGGAGTCCTAGTTCCTCACTGAGGTGAGCCAAAAGCTCAAAACCAATTGGTCTGTGGGTGAGGACTTTCTGTTGCAGATTTTGAATTATTTCACTTTCAGCACTTATAAATTAAAACTTGATCGGGGCTATTGGTAAGTTCCCTCTAGTGAACGTATATATATACATTTTGTTGAATTTTTGTTCATTCGTAGTTTTAAATTATTATCATTTTCAGTTTTTGTGGGGATAAATTATACATTCATCATCAAATAAAAGAAGTCAATGAAAACCTTGCCTTGCCATACTTACTCTCAGTATTGTGGATCTAAAGTCTGACTACCATTTGTTACATTGTTTTTCGCTTTGTTTCTGATTAGACAATTTGAATTAGTCACATATTACACTAACCATTAAAGACAATTGGAAGATAATTAATTTACAACTGCTACTGATGAAATTTACTATTGCAGAGATCAATTTATTTTAAAAAAGAGTTTCTAGTAATGGCTTTGCCAAAAATCTGACACTAGAAATTAAATTCAATTTAGCTTTAGTTGGAAAAAGTTTTGAGACATTTCTGAGATTTAATATCACCACACGGAATGCTTTTGTTGAATTCATATTTAATGACATTGATTGGATTGGTGCTCTTAAATACCATTTGCCAAGTTAATATTGTAGATGATTTTATTAATTAATAGAAAATATAATTATTTTTTAACAATAAATTGTATTAAATGTCAATTAAAAAGTTTTTTTTTTTTTCTAAGCAAACCACAAAGTAGCCTTTAAATGTGTCACTGATAAATAAATATTTCTCTAATTTTTTTTCAAAGATTTTTCTTCATTAAATTTTATAATGAAGGTTTGAGACCTGATAGTTGCAGAAACTTACATCATTATTTCAGAATTGGTACAACAAATAATGCTAAATCTAAACTGATTATTTCTTTGCAGTCTGACTGGTTTTAAGTATCTGCGTATGTACAGGCACTGTAATTAAAAATTTAGTCTCTAATTTATGTGTAATAAGCAATTTAGCTAGAGTTCAAAATCATAATCAAACTTTCCTGTGTGCAACATTGATGTAGTTAAAGACATATTTTAGTTTCCTGCCATAATTTGTTTTTATTACATTTTTTTGGCTCATCTATCATTTCTTCATTTGTTGAGTACTTTAATGGTGCTCTGAAAATCTTATCAGTATTATTCTTACTTTTTATGAAAACTTATATCTAAAGCTGTGGTTTGGTGGAAATTGACAACTTTCAACCAATTAGAGTAATATCTATTAATTTACAGAACCATTTGCATCTGAAAAACTAAAAGATTACTGTGTAGTCTTAAAATTATTCAAACGGAAGTCAATCTCTGATAATGTGCTATTTCTTAAATATCATAAATCTTCACGCACTCTTTTGTCGGTAAGAATTTAAAAAACTTAAGTGAATCACTTAAGTTTATAGAGTACATTCTATATACACTACCTCTTACAGACCATGCTTAAATCAGGGCTCGAGTCTATTGTGTGCCTGATGTTATAATCAAATATTCAGTTGTACAAATCTATTTAACCCATCGCAGGAGAAAGACAGTGTCTTATTTTTAACCACCTATGATTAGACAAATATGACTTATAAATGTAAACATATTATTATAAAGTGTTTAAAATTTTGAAATTACTCAAACAGAAGTCAATCTCTGATAATGCACTATTTCGTAAATATTATAAATCTCTGTGCACTCTCCCTCCAGTAAGAATTTAAAAAACTTAAGGGTAGTCTTAGCTGAAAACCATCATATTTTGGCTAATGGCTGATCCTATTTTTAGTTTATCATTTATTGTATTTCTTAGTATTAAGGCAATTATGAATTTTGGACTCTACATGTGTATCAAGATGTAGTCACTATATATATATATATATATATATATATATATATATATATATATATATATATATGATTAGGTTTACATTTTTATTCTCAGAATTTCTAGATAGCCATAGAGCAGTAGGTTATGCACATGGTAATGGCCTTCAAGAAGTACAATTTATTTATGCTCCAAGATAATGCAATAATTTTCTGTCATGAATAAAGCTTATGATTTGTTAAGATTAATATATTTTTCTTTTTTTAATTTGGATTATCTGGATTAGAATTGTGAGTTTAGTCATATTATAGAACCTTGTCATTTCTCAATTTGTTTGAGGTATGTGTGAGACCATTATTAAGATTATCAAAATGAGCATGTTTTCTTTTATTTAAATATGAAGCTGATTGAATTCATATTGATGATAATTAACTGAAGCACTTAAGCATATTAAGAGAATATGTGGTAATCAACCCCATTATCAAGGGAAATTTCACATCAAAGGTCTGTAGTCTGTAAATAGATTTCAAACTGCCATGCACAGTTTGGTATTGTGGTAAAATGGTAGACAGTGACACTAAATGCCCATGGATTACAGCCATGGCTGTTTTCCATTTGTTTGGTACATACATATCAATACCACCCAATTTGGTTTATTACATTGATAGAGTTGCAGACTGAGAAGTTAAAGGTTTGTGGATTACAGCTAAATTCTGTCATTTTCATTGGCATTTGACTATTATCCTATTTGTGAGTTTTCAAGTAAACCAACATAGCAGTCTATATTTTTGATAAATCAACAGTTTCAGGGGCCCACAAAAGTATTTACAAATAATGCCTGCTAGGATATGTCATATTTAAAAATTACATTTTATTTTTTATTACTGTTATTTTAAAAAAAGTAATCATTGTGAAAAAAATAATTACAATGTTTTCAGTTTATTTTTTAATTTTTTTGGATTAACTTTTAATAGAAAAATGAAAAAAATATATACAATATTTGTGCTTTATTCATGCTGGCAGCATGCAATCATATTATGACCATTAATGCACCCTTTTTGGTAAAACAAGATCCAGTTTCTTTGGAAATAGTCCATTGTATCATAATCTGTCAATAAACATCACATGACCACCACTTCTTGTGCTTGTGTATAACTGTTGTTAAAACAGGCAAAACTCATTATACGTATTGCCACACACAGCAAGCTAGAGTCATCAATGGATGCCAGAAGGCTTGTGCATAAAATCCCCATCTAGTGCCTACTCATCCAATATTGCTGTGTGTGGCAATATGTATAGTGAGTTTTGCCTGTTTATCACAATCTGTGACAGAAAGGTCCTAAATTTTTATTATTATGACAATTTACCAAAAAAAAAAACTGGACAAAAAGAAGCAAATTGAACCAAAGTACAACAATGCTATTAGTGTCTTGTCACTTCCCACATTATAAGTATATAAAAAAATTGAAATAAAGCTTCATAATTAAATTTATTAGAATTTATTCCTTTTTTAAAATTTAATAATTGATTTATTAAATTTGTTTTAATGTAACAACTAATACATCTTCAGTAAATTGTAGGCCCTCAAAACTGTATATTTATCAAAAATATGGGTATCCATCTTGGTTTACTTGAAAACTCATAAGTATCAATTAGTATTATGAAGATGATAATATTATCAGTGATTGTAATTGAATTGCTGATTTAAAATCTAAGTTTATCTATTGATCTAAACATAAATTTTATTAAATTTAATAAAATGCAAATATGAAAATATGATAGTGCAATAATTCCATCTTTCTTTCTGTGAGTTAATATCATATTCAACTGATAAATCATTATAAATAATTTTATACTTTCTTAAAGATATTTAACAATTAATTTGAGATGATGGAAATAGTCTAGTGTATAATTATAGAGTATTAATACTTTTAAGCATTGTGAGGTTAGTCTATGAAATTCCTTGCTTATATCTTTAGAAGTAATTATAATGCAGTTGAACAAAAATTCAACTGTCTTTATTTGTGATGTAAAAAAAACTTTTAGAATAATCCCAAGATCTATAAATAATTGGAAATCCATACAATTCATAGGGATTTTGGCTATATGATATGCCATTACCTTATTTGTGGATAGATATATACTCTTGACATTAATGTATTTGTATAGAATAATTTTTAATTCCATCAGCTTAATTTTTTTTTTGCAATTATTTATAAAAATTTAATAATTAGTATTGGTTAATAGAATTCATTAAGTATCCCATCAATGTTGGAACATTGGCATCTTTCCACTATTGACCCTTGTGAATAATTGTTTAGTATGCTTTTGACACATGTTTTTCTATTGGCAATTTAATTAACAAAGTATGTTCCAGTGAAAATGTGACTCTAAGACTGGCTTTCTCTTCAAGGTGTCTGAGAACTATCTCTGAATCAATTTAAGCTAGTCAGAATAAACATTTTAAGGCTCCAATATGTTTTTTTTCTTAGATTAAAACATGAAAAATGGAAGTATATTTGAAATTGAGCAAAACTGCTACAGAAATGTTTAAAATGATTCAAACTATTGGCAACAGAAAAACCATGAGTTGCGAGAATATTTCCACTTTTAAGATTTAGAAAAAAACATTAAATATAATTCACGAAATTACAAAGCACATGGTCACATTTTATGTCACAATTCAGGATTAATTCATGTTACCATCTTAAGATTTTTATAATTAATAACTAAATGATCTCATTAGATAACATATATGTTGATTCAGAATTGGCACCATAAGGAATTTTAGAAGAGAACTAGCCCCCTTTTCACTGAAACATATTGTATATGCTTGCTAAACATTGACCTTTGAGAATATCTTTTCATTATATAGTGTGAAGAGAATCCATTTAATTGGTGGAGATAATAATTGTAGGACAATAATAACATGCACTGAAAATCTTTGCAAATGTTTATTGGTTTTGATAATAAAACTATTGGTGTTGGCTTTCTTGAATAAACAATCAGCAATTTCTTTTAACTCTTTTGATAAATTAGTCAGTGTTAGTTAAATGATGGATCACAATAATATGTAACTATTTTTAATAAAAACTACTGAACAATCTATTCTAAGATTTTTTGAGCTCATTCTTGGTTTACTCTAACTAGTAACTAAACTAAGTGAATAAAGTAGTCATTTTTCATCGTCTTTGCCCATAAGCTGCCATTTTCTTTGGATAACATATTAAACAGAAATAAGCTTAATTGCCATAAGTTTCAGTGTGTTTCCAAAAATAATATGATAGGGTAAATTCTTGTTGATTGTTGGCCCATTTTTTTATAAATATGGCAACTGTTCAGTCAAATTCAACTTCCACTACCATCAAACAGTATTTATAATAATTTTAGTGTTAAAAATTACATTTTATCAATCATAAACTCAATGCTATTTAATTCTAATCATTTTGAAAGATTTTGATACCTGCTTTATCTGATTTATTCTGATCTCCTGTTCTTATTTTTGACAAGTGAGCTACTTCAAGGTATCTGACCCTTTGGCAGAATTAAAAAAATGCAGGTATATTTGGACATTACTTATCAGGATGACCTTATTATAACTGCACGTGGTCCTCTACTTTCACAACTAATTGGTTTTTGAACTGTGTATGAAAGTTGAAATGTACAAAAATAGAGAAATGTAAAAAAACACCAAAAAGGATTTTCAAAATATATGTATATATATGATAAAGAAATCAAGTCATATGTCACATGACCTAATTTAATAACAAATGTTATATATAGAGCTCTCAAATAAGATCTTAACAAGCTTTGCAGAATATCCCTAACCCCAGATCTTGGCACCTCACTGAGGAAGCCAGTAGCAGAAACCAGTCAGGGATATTCTGCAGAGCTAGTTAAGAGCTTATTTACAAGCTCTCTCTCTCTCTCTCTATATATATATATAAAACAAAAAACAAGTTAAAAACTTGCTAACGCTTGTATTTATGTCAACAGATGGCGTTCTACCAAAAACACCGTCAAGCATATGTTTACATAAACGTCAGAGCATGCATTCACTATCTCTAACTTTAATTCCACTTTCAGATCATGATTTCAAGCCATTTGCTGTTATCAGTGAAAGACAGGAATTTTAGAAACTAGATCTAAACACAAACTCTGAGCATTTATGAAACAGTTTCTATTCAGCTTGCAAGTGTGAATCTTTTAGACACGTAATGTCTTCAAACTCAGCATAGCAAGCCAGATAGCTATATGGGTCTGATCTCAGTTCAGCATCACCACATAGTAGAAGCTTCTGCATTATATATCAATGCTAGAAAGACCTCAAAGGTACATTTATGAAAAACAAAAAACAAGTTAAAAACTTGCTAACGCTTGTATTTATGTCAACAGATGGTATTCTACCAAAAACACCATCAAGCGTATGTTTACATAAACATCAGAGCATGCATTCACTATCTCTAACTTTAATTCCACTTTCAGATCATGATTTCAAGCTATTTGCTATCATCAGTGAAAGACAGGAATTTTAGAAACTAGATCTAAACACAAACTCTGAGCGTTTATGAAACAGTTTCTATTCAGCTTGCAAGCATGAATCTTTTAGACACGTAATGTCTTCAAACTCAGCATAGCAAGCCAGATAGCTATATGGGTCTGATCTCAGTTCAGCATCACCACATAGTAGAAGCCTCTGCAATATATATCATTGCTAGAAAGACCTCAAAGGTACATTTATGAAAAACAAAAAACAAGTTAAAAACTTGCTAATGCTTGTATTTATGTCAACAGATGGCGTTCTACCAAAAACACCATCAAGCGTATGTTTACATAAATGTCAGAGCATGCATTCACTATCTCTAACTTTAATTCCACTTTCAGATCATGATTTCAAGCCATTTGCTATCATCAGTGAAAGACAGGAATTTTAGAAACTAGATCTAAACACAAACTCTGAGCATTTATGAAACAATTTCTATTCAGTTTGCAAGCATGAATCTTTTAGACACATTTCATAAATGCTCAGAGTTTGTGTTTAGATCTAGTTTCTAAAATTCCTGTCTTTCACTGATGATAGCAAATGGCTTGAAATCATGATCTGAAAGTGGAATTAAAGTTAGAGATAGTGAATGCATGCTCTGACATTTATGTAAACATACGCTTGATGGTGTTTTTGGTAGAACACCATCTGTTGACATAAATACAAGCGTTAGCAAGTTTTTAACTTGTTTTTTGTTTTTCATAAATGTACCTTTGAGGTCTTTCTAGCAATGATATACATTGCAGAGGCTTCTAGTATGTGGTGATGCTGAACTGAGATCAGACCCATATAGCTATCTGGCTTGCTATGCTGAGTTTGAAGACATTACGTGGTTAAAAGATTCATGCTTGCAAGCTGAATAGAAACTGTTTCATAAACGCTCAGACTTTGTGTTTAGATCTAGTTTCTAAAATTCCTGTCTTTCAATGATGATAGCAAATGGCTTGAAATCATGATCTGAAAGTGAAATTAAAGTTAGAGATAGTGAATGCATGCTTTGACGTTTATGTAAACATACGCTTGATGGTGTTTTTGGTAGAACGCCATCTGTTGACATAAATACAAGCATTAGCAAGTTTTTAACTTGTTTTTTGTTTTTCATAAATGTACCTTTGAGGTCTTTCTAGCAATGATATATATTGCAGAGACTTCTACTATGTGGTGATGCTGAACTGAGATCAGACCCATATAGCTATCTGGCTTGCTATGCTGAGTTTGAAGACATTATGTGTCTAAAAGATTCATGCTTGCAAGCTGAATAGAAACTCTTTCATAAACGCTCAGAGTTTGTGTTTAGATCTAGTTTCTAAAATTCCTGTCTTTCACTGATGATAGCAAATGGCTTGAAATCATGATCTGAAAGTGGAATTAAAGTTAGAGATAGTGAATGAATGCTCTGACATTTATGTAAACATACACTTGCCAGTGTTTTTGGTAGAACGCCATCTGTTGACATATATATATATATAGTATCCTCTCTAAAGAAAAACTAAGATTGACTTTCCGCCCAACTATGATATAACTATACTATACTATACTGCAGTCAAGTTGCATAAACACTGACTATTAAAGATAATTAATATTAGGACTAGCTCAAAATACATCACTAACATACAGTATCTAATACACTCAATATTTTATAATAACTAAATATAATACATTAACTAAATTAAAATATAATAATACTTATATTCACAATAAATAATCAGGGTCCAAATTAAATAGTCAGCTCAATTATTTTACTAATAATTTAAATTACAACTAGCTCATTATTATAATTAAAATACTTTTTGACTAAAATAACTAAATGATTATAAAAACTCTCCACATGAGACATTGAGCAAGGTACAATGGCTAAAACATTGAGGATACATCCCTAAAAGATACATCCTCAATGGCATAAGAATATTCCCCTATTTAATTGATATAACAAAAACTATCACATAATGCTCTCATGTTTTTAAACACATGTAGAATAATCCTAACATACAATTTATCAAATTTATTATAGAAATACGGTAAATTAATTATATTCCTGTATAAAATACTACATAAAACTTAACATCAACTGATAATTATTATTCATTATCATTTGTACAAACTCTATAATCATTTTAAATTAATCCCAAATTCGTTTCTAATACTAATAGTAAAACAAATTAATTAAGACCCTGTAGTTAAATATAATGAGGGATTCTACATAATATCTAACTATCCTCACAAAAGTAACAACAATATGCAACTAGAATACTTTAACGACTTTTAACATTTCCATCTATTTAAAGATTAATGTTCAGGAATAAACAAATAAAATCATAAGATTCTGAGAAAAACATTGTATAATCTTTTATTCATTTTATGTGGCATTTGTAGAATATATTATACTTTTGATCTCACACTGGTATTGAGTCATTTTAAAATAATCACTAATGATTATATCTTCTATAATAATAATTATGATAGTGTATTTTTATTAATCAATCATGTGGAATAACAATAATATTCTAAGTAACTTTTACAAATTATGATCAAACAAGTAATGTGTAAAGCCATTAATCTTTATAGACCATGTATGTGAGTATGAAGAATCAAAGAAAAACACTCAGACAAATGAAACTCCTAACAACAAAGTAATTTAATACACCATATACACCTTAATTGACACTCTACAATGCAGTTGAATATATGATTTATTTTCCTCTTGTCTACAGTTTCAACTGTCCAGCAGTCATCATCAGAGCTTTTAAAAATACTCAGCTCTCTTCCTCCTATAACAAAGTAATTTAAAAACAAAACATTTGCAATTTTATTATAGTTGAATAACATTATGATATTGATACAAATTAAAAAGCGTATGAACCACTTGAACGAGAAGCTATAAAGATTCCAAAAATTATTATACGCTAAGCACTTTTGAGGCCATTTGCCTCATATTCATAGCGGTATGAATATGAGGCGAATAGTCTCGAAAGCGCTTAGCATATAATAATTTTTGGAATCATTATAGCTTCTCGTTCAAGTGTTTCATACATTTTTTAATTTGTATATTAAATTATCGAGGGAGAAGTTTAAAATCCTTAATATTTTACAGATATTGATACAATAAAATTATAAAATTTGAAAAATATTTCTAAACTACAATATCATAAACAAACTATTTAAGGATTAAAATATTTACACAAGAAATATAACAAGTAAATAAATATAAGATAGCCTTCATTCTGACTACCTAAAATGGAAATAAAATTTTTACAATATTATAACAGTAATATAATATTTTTATTCTATTATCTCTATTATGATGTCACAACTTACTAAACTTAATGCTATGTTTCATAGTATTTAAAAAATATATTTATAATTATATAATTCTTGAATAAAAGTTTAAAGTAAACACATAGCTATCTAAACTTGGCACAAAATAAAATATTATAAAATTATCAAACACTTCCTTTGCATTTCAGCAAAGCATTATTTTAATCTCTTAATATGTTTGAGTATTCTAATACCAGAAAATTTAAATAAAAAATATAGTTATGCCTCCCTTCATAAATTAACTACTTATAAAAAAAACATTTAAAGTATAATTTCATAGCTTTTCCCTATCTTTAATAGGTTCATGTGTCTTAAAGCAAATTTTAAACTATTAATAAATTATACAGCTTGATATTTTATATTTCATTTATTTTTATATTTTACATTCATTGTAGCTATCAGAAATCACACTTTCATTACCCTCTCTTTCAATCCAATCCAAAGATGCACTTAGTTGGGTTTAAAGATCTCTAATATTTACTATATTTATAGGAATATCAATCAATCATCTCCTATTTTTAATATAACAAATAGTAAATAACTCAATATCAGAAGTTTTTTTTCTCTCATCTTGCCTTCGCATAAACTACCAGCTTCTAACAGTTTAGCTATTACTCTACTTTAAGAACTATCTTTTATGATGTGAAACCAGTGGTGATTGGCAGTGATAGTGAGTGATGATATTATTATTATTATTATTATTATTATTATTATTATTATTATTATTATTATTATTATTATTATTATTATTATTATAATAATAATAATAATAATAATAATAATAATAATAATAATAATAATAATAATAATAATAATAATAATAATAACAACAACAACAACAACAACAACTCCAATGAGTAAAAAGACATCATTATGGATACAGTGCTAAAAAAAGGCCCATATTTGTCAGGCATTTTAAATTCATGTCATGGCTTTTATCTCAGCTCTTACTGTCTATAAATAAAATGCAACTGTCCATGGAAAAATGCTATACAGTCCTTTGTTACTTATATATTTAATAAATTCACATTGTGACAATATATCTAACACATAATATTCTTTTAAAAAATATATCCCTAATACCTAGGATTTCTCTTGATCACCATCCTATATCTTCCACATGCTGAATACCTCTACTAACATCATGAAGAAATACAAGCCACATAACAAAAACAATTTCCAAACTACTTTTCTAAAAAACAACAAAGATCTAAAATCCACTTCAATTTGGTCCAAAAGTGTTTCAGGTACAAATGATTTTGATAAATCATTCATTAGTATTATCCACTTATTCATTTACAATAGCATTATATAATTTAGAGATCAATACTTTCATCTCTCTGTATTTTAGCAAATATCATTCATAACAATAATATGTTAATTACTCAACCATATTCAAGCATTTATGAGAAAAATATTTATATGGCATTTTTTTGCATCCACTTTTTCTTTACATAAATGATTCATTCAACTTTTAAATATTCAAGCAATATGATGATGCATAATAATAATAATAATAATAATAATAATAATAATAATAATAATAATAATAATAATAATAATAATAATAATAATAATAATAATAATAATAATAATAATAATAATAATAATAATAATAATAATAATAATAATAATAATAATAATAATAATAATAATAATAATAATAATAATAATAATAATAATAATAATAATAATAATAATAATAATAATAATAATAATAATAAAGAACTAATTTAAAAAATCATTTTAAAAGTAGTATCATACAATGCAATATAAATAAATAATGTTACCTATAATTCCAACAATTATTTAAACCACGAATGGCGATCCACTTCCTCTCTACCATCCATCCAAACAAGCTATAAATATTTATTACTTATCATAAAATTACTTCCTAACAACATATTTTTCATTATTTAATATAAAAAAACTAATCTATCTTAATATTAAATTAAGAACATATAATAAGAATGCTAGTTAAACATTTTTTTGACATATTAGCAATAAACTAAAATAACGAGAAAAATTTAAAGTTACTAAAAGTTCTTCATTCTCCTTGTACTTTCAGCACTTCCAAAAATTCTTCCTCCTTTGCTTAGTTATGAGTAGAAAGTTCTGAACAAATATTGCTCTCCTCTTCTGGCACCGTTCAATAAATGTATAAATAGCAAAACTAAATCCTGCAGAATCTGGACAATATATAATCATCTTTGGAAGATAAATATATATTTCAGTTTTTTTTTTTTTTTTGCATATTTATCCAAGCAAGCAATATTTCAATAGCAAAAAATAATTTAAGATTCATTTTTATGCTAAATAAGATATCCTTTATGTATGTATTTTATATTAATTCCAACTGTTATATATCAAAACATATCAAGATAGATAAATACAGCTCACATATAATATGTACATTTCCATTGGTAAACATTTATAGAATATTGTATAACATAAGATTTATCCATCTATTAATTTTCTTTCAGCAGACATCTATATTTTGTATTCATTAAAAGTAGATATTTTTAAAAATAAAATATTTAAGACTTCTTTAAAAGTGCACATATTTCACGTAGTCATCTTCAATTAAAAGGACAACTTTTTCTTTCAAGTGTTAATTATCCATTTAAGCATTAATTATAATATAATGCAAATCTTCAAAAGAAATACATTATACTTTTATTTTTATTTTAAATAAAGAAAGTCATTTTAAAATCTATAGATCCTTCATCAGTTTTAGAATAAATAAATCTTATTTAAAAGCATATAAATTCAACTGTTATTTTCTTTCAATTTTTCTTTTTAAACAAATTACTCACAGATGTAAAATTAATTTAAATTAAGTTTTTAAGATAACTAGAGATAAACCATTCCATTCACATCCATATAACAAAACAATCATATTTGCACATCATAAAACAATATTCCTTCATCTAAATTTTAATTTAGGTTCAAAATACTAATTAATTTTTTTTTCTTTTCTTGAAATTTATAACATTATGAGAATAACTTTTAACAAAGAGATTCTTTTTGTATTAGTTAGCTTAAATTTTCTTGAAAAATTATATTTATTAAATAAGATAAAGTTACCAAAAATAAATGTTTATTCACACTGAATATATTAAATATATTGAATTCAAAGATCTTAGATATCTCCAAATCTCCTCTAGTCTTATGGCTAAATTCTTCTCAGCATTTGGTACACATTGTACCTACTCTTAAGTGATTACTATCATTTTCTGTAAAATAATCATAGTTCTTAATTAAGCTTCAAGTAAAACTTTCTGGTAGGGAACAACTGGTTTCTATTCAATCATTATTTAAAATAGTTTTAAAACATTAAATAGAAAAGAATAATGATTATAAAAAATTACTTTTAAACAATTAGTTAAATAAAACAAATATTAATAATAAATTTTACAATCACTAGACTGCACCGCACGATCTAGTCTTGATCGAACATCTCCTTTTATATTGATTTGATGTAGTGATTTCATTGGTTAATTCTGCTTTTAAAACACTTGCTAATTTACATAAAAATTAAATGTTTTCTTTAAAAAAAACTTTCTGAATTACGACTCATCATTTATGAAATATTATATTAGAATTATTCAATACATTAAATATTAAATATTTTAATGACCCTAAATATTATTTTTTAAAGCAAAATATTATATTTAAACAACATAATAATTTTAATTATTACTTTTAAAAATATTATTTCTAGACTTAATTTTGCAACATTTACAATGTAATTGATTTTATTAATAAGATTAAAAATCAAGGTATTCTTTCCCTAACACATGAAAGCTCACATACCAACACAACAACATTTAACAATGTGAGACTTTCATAACATTCTACACTAATATTAAATTATTTATTATCTAAACAATAATTTAAACAAATAATTATTTTAAAACAAATTAAATATATTTTATATAATATTTCTTACTGATATTTAACTATTGTATTATTATTGTATCAATTAAATATAATAAATGTTATTTAATTTTATATTTTAAATGATACATTATATTGTTTTTATTACTTAACTTATATTAAAATGACTTTAAACTATTTAAAATCTCTTTATAAGCTTCTCTTTACTAAGTTTGAATACATACTATCTATAGAATCACTATAACATCTTATAAAATAACATAAATTTAATTTTTTTAAAAAATAGCTACATTTCAAACTCTATTTAAACTGTTTGTACCAAGTATAAGGACTATATATATATAAACTTAATAAAATAATAAATATAAGGATAGTATATAATGTTTTATTTTTAAAAAAAAGTTTAAAGAATTTTGAATATATAATAAATTTTTATTCTTTAAAAATATTTTTTATTTAACTTTTTTTTTATATTTATTAAACTACTAAACATCACATGATCACCATTTCTTATGCTTGCTCATAACTGTTATTAAAACAGGCAAAACTCTATACTACCACCACTACACCACCACCACCACTACAACTACTACTATTATTACTACTATTATAGTAATAGTAGTAGGCTGTGGATATTGGATGAGTAGGCACTAGATAGGGATTTTATGCACAAGCCTTCTGGCATCCATTCATTACACTGGCTTGCACTGAGTGGCACTACTGTATGGAGAGTTTTACCTGTTTTAATCTAAGTGCAGTATATAGACATGCAGAACACAATTATATGCATGTAATTTCTAGACAAATAATATTAAAAATGTTTAAAACCTTAATAAAGATTAACTTGATGGTGTATAAATTTAAAAATATTCCTTAATTTTGTTCTTGATTTTCATGATTGAACATACTGTCGATCAGCTTAAATTATATGATTGATTGAATGTACAAAATGTGTTCAAAATAGCGAATTGTATAAAAGTAGAGAACTGCCTGTATATCAGATTCTTTTTTTTTTCTGGTTCACAAGTGTGGCTTTTTGTCTGCTTTAAACTATGATAGTTTTATTCTTTTATCTGTGCATTTATTTGTTTCAGTTCTAAAATCTGATTAGAGTCGATTATGCCCAAACAGTTACAAAGATGATTCTGTTATCTTTCAAACTTCAGATAAAGTGATTTTTATTTAATCACGTGGAAGTGCTTAAAATCACAAAAAAAGTTATAATTATAATACATAATATACTATTTTTCCCAACAATCTCTTGTGCTTGCAGCTTGATACTTTTACAAAATTAAAAGAGATTTAGAACAAAAGTACATCATTTGTTAATTATTTTTCTTCTCAAAAACATTATTAGACAATATGATTTTTTTTCTACAGTACAGGCTTTGTCATACCTGCACTTATATATGTAATATGTAGGGGGTTTGAGTTCAGCTTGTCACATGACCCTCAACTATCCATGCTATCTCATATTGCTGAGACACCTGGTCACACACATGTTGAAAAGATGATAATCTGGACCAACTGATGAGTGCTGATTTAGTACGAAATACATATATTGGAGATTATTTATTTTTTCAACATGTGTGTGATCAGGTATCTCAGCGGTATGAGATAGCATGGATGGTTGAGGGTCGTGTGAAAGTCTGAGCTCAAACCCCCTATATATTATTAGACAATATAACTTTTTTATAAGAGTAATGTGGGAAAATTTTTCAGGCTGCTTGAATGACATTCATCTATCGATCCAATTTTTTCTTTAAAAACTATTTTAGTAACATTGTTTTTGATTTCACTCTTCTCATATTGTGGCCATTTTGTTGTCTTTTTTAATTTCTATTTCAATTGTAAATCTTACTAGTCATGAGTACAAGTTTTTTTGCCCAACTGTACATTGTCAAACCACAATTGAAATTTAAAATAATGGTAAATATTAATGTTATAACAAAGGTCAAACCAAATTATTTTCAAATTGTTTTTTTGATTTGTAATTATATTTACATACTGTATTTCTTTTCTGCTAACAATGAAATTGGTCTATGAACTTATTATGAATATATATTCTGAGTCAGACTGGAGGTAATCTGATTTAATCAGGTGACAACGTTGGTATTCACCCTGTTTAAATAATAGTTTATTCTTCGGTAAGACATTTAAATAAAAATGAATATATAAGCTTATCTTTATAAAAGAAAATTAAAAAGCATGTTGGATTCAACATTTTGATTTATATTGAAAATAACTTCATTGGAAACAATAACTATAGATTAGAATAATTATAATTCTTTTACTTTTTAAATTACTTGATAATGGCAAAAATATGATGCATGTGTGTGTATATATATATATTAATACACAGCACAACAGCCAGATCTTAATAAAGTAATAAAATATGCATAATCATCTTTTTATCTATCATGTTTACCTTGACAACAGATTGTGAGTATTCTGTTGATTATTAGGTTTTAGTTGTTGTGGTGTGAATTACATTTGGAAAAAAGTTAGGTATTGACTAATTATAACTTAGTATATATATATATATAATTGAAATAATATTTTTAACGGTTTATAAACAATTACAAACAATCTTAAAATCCACAGAAGTACTTTCGGTTACTTTCTAACCTGCCTCAACTGCCATTAAATTCAAAAACCAAAAGCGGAAGCAAACGTCATCAATTCAAATTCCACAAATCTCCTATTTTAATGTTAGAAGCTTGTCAATTTATTAAATGCATCTTATTCCTGTTTATAAAAATTGCCTCTTTAATTTTTCCTTTACTATGGTTTCTCTCTTCATGAAGAATTTTCACATTTTCAAAATTAAATTTAAATTTATATTTACATGTTTTTTCGTGATCAAAGAAAACTGAAGAAAATATTAAATCACCATTATTTTTATTTTTTTCACGCTTATATAATAATTCATATTCCTTCAATCTTTTCTCAATACTGCACCTAGATTCACCTATATATGATAGCATACAATCACAAAAAATTTGATATATGACATTACTTTTTTGCTTGACAGGTATGACATCCTTAGAATTATTGACTAATTTATTAAAATTATTAATTTATTAAATTAAAGAGGCAATTTTTATAAACAGTAATAAAACGCATTTAATAAATCGACAAGCTTCTAACATTAAAATACGAGATTCGTGGAATTTGAATTGATCACGTTTGCTTCCGCTTTTGGTTTTTGAATTTAATGGCAGTTGAGGCAGGTTAGAAAGTAACCAAAAGTACTTCTGTGGATTTTAAGATTGTTTGTAATTGTTTATAAACCGTTAAAAATATTATTTCAATTATAATTACAATATTGTTTTTAATTAACGGATCTTTTATTATATATATATACTTTATGAAGTATATATGTTTACCATTCAAAAATGTGTGTTAGATGTAACAAGAAGAGATCGAAAACACAATACATGGGGAAGAGAACAAACAGGTGTTACTGACCTCATTGAAAAAAATTAAAAGACTGAAGTGGAGTTGGGCTGGACATATTGCTCAAAGAGATGATAATAGATGGACAATTGAAATCTTAAACCAGATTCCAAGCAATTGTAAAAGACCCAGAATGAGACCACAATGCGATGGATGGATGAAATAAGAAAGTGTGCAGGAGTGATGTGAAGAAAAGAAGCTAAAGATCGGAGAAAATGGATTGAACTTGGAGAGATCTTCATCCTGCAGTGGATAATGGTTGATGATGATGGTGATGATGATAATGTTTAAAATATATGAAGTTTCTCGTTTTATGATAGGTTTAATGCATCTTCGGCTTAATGCATTAAACTCACTAAAAATTGGAAGCGCTGCTCTTTTTAAACATTATATACTTCGTAAAGCGCATATATATATACCGAAATTTATCATAAGTATTTTATACATTAATACACACAAACTTTAGTCTTTAATTTTAATTTACACATAATCAACTATTATTACAAAAATGAAAGGAGTTAATGTTTCATCTGTGATAATTATTGGATTTTATTACATTTTAAGATTTAATTTATATATAACTTATTCTTAATTGACAAAATATCTTCAGGATGATTAGAGAACATATTTATATGTATAATATTTAAAATATAAATGATGCTTGCATATAAAATGAGTTTAATTAAGCTGGGAATTAACATCAGGCAACTGTTGCATAATGTTAAAAAAATGTTAAGCATATTTGAATTAATTTAGAATTCATTTTCAACAAAATGTCACCGTAATTAAATTACAATAAAACTTATTTTAGCCGTTAATAAGCTTAAAATTCTCACAGGAAAAGAAAAAGCAATAATATTTTTTAATTAAAAAGTAAGACTGTACATTTGCCATATATATATATATTAATGTAAAGGGATGTGGATAAAAATGTGGTAATTTGATATTAATCGATATTAAATAAGCTTAGTAAATAAATGTATGTAATCTAAATCAAGTGAAGAGCGCTGCTTTTAGTACGAAATGCATCATGGGAGTCATTAATCTTCTTCTTATGCCTTTATTCATATGATGGAAGTCAATGTCGTAAAATAGAAAATTATAAGTATATCTAAGTTATTACATGTCGATAAAAATGAATATATTGATTTTTTTAATTGAAATTTAAAACCTACATATGGGATAAAAATATATGATAATTTGTAGCTTAGCATATAATTAGTAATAATCATTAGATATTTATCTAAGGAAGATGATATCATAGCTGTCAGTTGAGGAAGTTTGGTATTTTTAAATGAAATTATAATAGTTTGAATTTGATAACTTAACTGCACAAAGATAATGAAGACGTGCAAAATTGTGGTTTGGGATAAAATACAAATTGAGAAACATTCTAATAAATTTAAAGTAGAACTTGCAAATTGGTCTAAAATATTAATAGATTTTGAACATGATTCAGATGTAAATGAAATTAATAGAAAAATAACTGATACATTTTTAAAAACTGTAACAAAGATAGCTGGTAGAAAATAGCAGGGACTGACCATTAAAATTTCTACTGAGATTAGAGAATTTATGAAAAGAATAAGTATGAAGATATATAAAAGTGATGCATTAAGAAGGATTGGATATCTTGAATTTTGTAAAATAGTGTTAAAAAGTGTTGATAATGATATAAGAAAGTATAATTGTGAAGTAGCAAGAAAACTATAGAAGATAATAAAAGTCTCAAGAGTGTAAAACAAATTTTTGTATTCGTAGGAAACATCTGCAATAAGAAGAAAAAGATGGAACTATTACTAAAAAGAGAGACAACATCTTGAAATAGGTAGAAGAGTTCTATAAATAATTATATAGTAATGAAGAACAAGTACCTTCTACATCTATTATATCTTCTGAATTTCCCAGGATTTTAAATGAAGAAATGAGACATGGAATTAAATTAATGAAGAAGAGAAATGTTCCAGGTAATGAGGGAATTATAATCAATATATTAAAAGAAGCAGGTGAAGAAATGTAAATTTTTTTGGCAAAGTTATATACCAAATGTCTAAATTATAAAGATTTACCAGATGATTGGAAAAATGCAGTATTGCTTAGCAGTCTTTTATCAGTTTTATACAAAATTTTTACCAAGGCTATTATAACTCATCTATAAAAAAACATTGGATTTCAACCAACCAAAAAAAAAACAAGCTAGATTTAAAAGTGGTTTTAGTACAGTAGATCATATTCAGGTATTGGGAGAAGTTATAGAAAGGACAAATAAATATGAGTTGCCATTATGCTTTGGATTTGTAGATTATGAAAAGGCATTTGATTCTATAAACATTTCTTCAGTGATTAAAGCATTGGATCACCAAGGTATAGATCCAGGATATGGTCATATTTTAAAGAATATTTATAAAAATGCAATAGCAACAATTAGATTACATAATGTTACTAGGAAAGTCAACATTCAGAAGGGTGTAAGACAGGGTGACTCCATATCTCTAAAACTTTTTACAACAATGCTGCAAGAAGTATTTTGTGGATTAAAATGGGAAGCTAAAGCAGATTGTTTAAATCATTTAGATTTTGTAGGTGATGTAGTTGTTTTTGAAAATAAAGCTTTAGAGCTTCAGAAAATGTTGCAAGAGTTATCAGATGAAAGTAAAAAAGTAGGATTACAGTAAATGTTAAAAAGACTAAAGTAATGTCTAATAGATTTTCTCAAAAGATGAAAATTGATTAAGATGACTTAGAAAAAGTTAACAACTACAAATACCTTTGTCAGATTATTACTACAGATTGAAACATAATGGATGGAATTAATCATAGAATTAAACTTGGTTGGAGTGCTTTTGGTAGAAATAACTTGATACTAAAAGGATATATGCCTATGTGTTTGAAAAAAAAAGTTTTTAATAAATGTGTTTTACCAGTTCTTACTTATGGATCTGGGACTTGGATACTTAATAAAAGAGTAATAGAGAGATTTCAGATCATGCAAAGAAGTATGGAGAGATATATGTTAGGAGTAACAAGAAGAGATCAAAAATGCAATATATGATTAAGAGAACAAACAGGTGTTACTGACATCATTGAAAAAAATTAAAAGACTGAAATGGTGTTGGGCTGGACATATTGCTAGAAGAGATGATAATAGATGGACAATTGAAATTTTAAACTGGATTCCAAGATATTGTAAAAGATCCAGAAAGTGACCATATGTGAGATGGATGGATAAAATAAGAAAGTGTGCAGAGGTGATGTGGAGAAGAAAGGCTAGAGATAAAAGAAGATAGATTGAACTTAGAGATATCTTCTTCCTGCAATGGATTGTTAATGGTTGACAATGATGATGATTTTCATTTTAAAAAAGCAATAACAAAATTGTTTATCATGATTTTAAATTAAATCTAAGGGTAATTATGTTCCAAGTTCCAAAGGCAATTAAATTTCTGATTGTTTATCCTCTTAAGACATGAAGGATGTTATTCCCTTTTGATTTCCCAAAAGATTATTTTTGTAAAAATACCAACAACACAATTATTAAATTAAATCCCAAATTCACAGATGTGCTTAATTAAATATTTAAGTAAGCTGTAGACTAAAGACAAAATCTGATCTATTTAGGGTAGCAATTTTAAAAATTCAAAACTAATTTTGAAGACTGGAACATCTTTGACTATATTTTAAATAATTTCCAGATTAAAAATGAGAATGTACCCAATTTAATCGATATTATAAGGTAAGCAATTAACCATTATGCTATTATTAAATCATATTTGATGATTATGAACACAAAGACTCCCCTCCACCTCCCAGGTCAAATGCTTAATTGTTCCTCTAGGCAACATGACAAGCATAGCTTACAAAGTTTACAAGGAAAGCTTCCCAAAAATTAGAACCTAAATTTCTTCTAGCACTCCCTTTTATACTGTGTAACATGTGATTGAAAAGTGACATAGATTCAAAGCTCGTCTTACATTACATTTTATAAATGTGAAACATTTTAAATAAAATTATTCTTACATTAATTATACAATTATTTATCTTATTATTTTGATATTAAATAGTATGTTAATATTTTATATTTCAAAATAAATAAAATTTAATCTTTAAATTTACCATTTTTGTAATGTTATGCAATTTCCTATTATACCACTCTGGTTTTATACTATTTCTTTATTCCACATATAAACATCCACAAATACATTCATGCATATTTAAATGTTATATGTAGATTAGGTTGTTTACAAGTGATTTTAAATCACATATAAATCACTAAAATTATGACTGTTTTGATCAATTTCTTCACTTTAATAAGAAATATTTAATAATAAAAGGTTCTTCAGTGTAATGTAAGATTAGCAACTTTGTTAACGAATGTTTTAGGTATATTTTGAATTTAGGGACGATTTTACAATTTTGATACACGTTTTTAAACTTGTTTTAAAATATGTTTGCCATTTTGGATCTCCCTAATAATCCTATACAAATATATATATATATATGATATGACTTGAAAAATATAATTATTACTAATAAAAAAATGTAAATTCATTACTTTTAATATTGAGCTTATGGGATTAAATTACACTACCTACCTACCTACCTACCTACCTACCTACCTACCCACCACCTACCTACCTACCTACCTACCTACCTACCTACCTACCTACCTATCTATCTATCTATCTATCTATCTATCTATCTATCTATCTATCTATCTATCTATCTATCTATCTATCTATCTATCTATCTATCTATCTATTCTCTGCCAAAGACTTATTAGAATTAATATTTGTACTTTCTACCAACGCATGCAAATTAATACGTTACATATATAATCTTCCTGTCTGTTTGGTAAGATTTTTCCAGTAAATCCATCCAACTATCATGTTGATGACTTGCAATTTGAATTAAATCTACATGATTCTTAATTTTTTTTTATAACACAAAGCAGGCTTATGATTTTTCTTTCAGATAGAGAGACCATAATCAATTTAGTTATTATTTGGGTGGAATGTAGATTTTCAATTAATATGAATCAACAGACTTTGACACTAGTAACATACTTATATATTCTTGTATGATATGATTGAAGCCACTGGTTTTGGATATTTTGTACTGAAATGAGCACAAACTCAAAGAACTCAAAGGTTTATTATTCTGTAAATAACCTATGTAAAATTGTTTCTGTGCAAAAACAAATTTAAGAATATGGACAGAGTTGTCATGTCTGGTAACCAGTTGATGAAAGAAGATTGTATTGATGCCACACTCCATTTAATGAGAATTTATTTCAGCAATTTAAGAGATTGAAATTTATTTTGTTATTTGGGAAGGCAAGATTTACCAAGTCTCAATGTTTAAAAGTCATTCAGCCTCTGCTTGTTTGATAACAGAAGGAAAATAGTGTGCCATTATTTGGCTTGCATAGGGTGCCAAAAAGTTACCAGTTTCTTAATCACTAACCTGATTTTGTTTAATGGCCTTGTTTGGAACTCAAAGCTCTATGATAGTTGCTTGAATCACAATTTATGTAGCAGTAAGTACATAAATAAATTAGATAAAAGTTAAAGATAATATTTATTTATGCTGAACCCATACTTTTGGGTTTATTAAGTAGAATGTTTTTATTAATAATATAAATGTTAGGGCATATATACAAAAAAAGAAACCAAATATTTTGTCTAAACACTTTTATTCCTGCTTAGCATGCTTTCACTATACTAATTCTTTAGATGTTATGTAAATATATAATATTAATTGTTAATTATATTCCAAAAAAAAAAAACTAAGTTCAAAAACATTATTATAATAATTCACAAGTCAGAGTTCAAAAGAATCATTTAAATAAGCTTGCCATTAATGCCAAATTTGTCACATGGAAAATATGACCTCCAGTTTGTTACATATTAATAATTGCATATAATATGTGCAATCAGGCCTATTCGTATTCACAACATGTAGCTACATAGATGTGTGTCAGTAATTATAAAATCAAATTCTGCCCTGCTTAGTTTATTAAGATGATTTGAGAGGGTATCTAGTCCCATCCTGGCTCTTGGGCACTTGTATTTCTTATTAACTCCTGAACAATGAATTCAGGTAATTATTTATTTACTTTAACATAAATATTTGTATTTTGGGTGGGGGGCGACGTATAACTTTTAAAAATAAATATATTATTGTCAATATTACATATATTGTTATATACATATTTATATATTGTTCAGGCTTAAACCTGCATTTATATATGTAATATATGTGGGATTCGAACTCAGATTTTCTTCCTTCCCACTACATATTTATAAAAAAAATATCGCATATAAATATTTTAATGCTTATCACATTTCAATGTGATTTGAAAAAAGTAAAACAAATATTTTTTTAATGAAATTAGAGAGCATTAAATTAATTATGGCAATTAGTGATAATTGAAGAATTTAATTGGCAGATTGCTTTAATTTAAATTTAATTATATTGAAATTATTTTTTAATAGTTTTTATGCATTAATTTTAATAACACTGTTGCAGCATTTATTTTTATGCAAAGTAGGAGGTCCTAGAACTAAAAGAGATAATTCTTCTCATCTTTGAAAATGGCATGACCTTATTAGCAGTATTTTAACAAATAGGATATTTATTTAGAGAGTCAATATTAATTTAATTAAAAAGAAAAAAACTGTCAGAGACGCATTTCATTGAGATCTAATTTGTAATACAAAAAAAAAAAACAATAATTGGAAATGGCAATTTTCCTCTGAATTGTAAAAAAATTTTACCCAACTTTACAAATCTACAAACGTGTTTAAAAAACGTTTTATTTAATTACTTCTATAAACAATATCAAAATATAATTTGTTTGTTTTTTTCTTAACATTATATAGCTTTATTGTTTTAAAGTTCATAGCAATTTATACAAATGTTGAAAAAAGAAAGAAAAAGTAAAATCATTTTAAAAATAAAATAAGAAGTTTTATAAATGGACTGAGTAGTTTATCAAAGAGGAAAGACATTGTTGAGTTTATACGTATAAACGTTAAATATAGGGATTTGAACTCGGACTTTCAAGCACCCTGCACTATCCACAATATCTCATACAACTGATACACATGGACCACACACATGTAGAAAAGATAAATAATCAACAATATACATATTTCGTGCTAAACCAGTACTCATCAGTTGGTCCAGATTACCATCTCCCACACATATATATATAATCAGTGCTCAGTTTATATTAAGATAGCAAATCTTCACACTTTAATGGACAGGCTTCAATCTACTCCAACTTTTCAGCCATCTATATCATTGAAAATCTGATGATGGAAAGCCTAAAACGTTAAACGTTAATAAAACAATAACAAAAAAAAAAAAAAGAATATAAATTTGAAAATATTTCTTTCTAACGTTTATATATGCGCTTAACAATCTTTTTTTTTTTTTTCAATAATTCTAAAAATAGATAAAATACCACCAGAATTCTGAATAAGCTGACTATATTTATTTACTTTATACTATACAACTCTATACTGAACTCTATATTGATGTTAAGCACGAAGAAGTTGAATAATTTGAAGGCCATAATAAAGAAAATAAGAACATGGAAAGCATATTCCCAGAATTGAAAGATCGTAAAACTCAAATAGAAATTAGGTCATGTGACATCGGACTTGATTTTTTTTTTTTTTTTTTTTTGCAATTTTTTTGTAACTCAAATAGAAGAACAAATGGGGGGGGGGGGGGGGGGGGGGGGGGGGGGGGGGGGGGGGGGGGGGGGGGGGGGGGGGGGGCAAAAGTCTTAAATGTCAAATTGACAATCAGACAAAAAAAACAAAAACAGATAGAACAACTAAATGAAGAAATAATAAGTGTGTTGGAAAGCCGCTATGTAGAAGTAGGAAATAAAGTTAGTGAAATAAGTTTCGAAGTTCAAAATAATTAAGAAAATGTTTAGCTGAAAAAATAAATAAAGAGAATCAGGATATAATTTTAAAACCACCACAGATAGGTGTGTCTATGTTAGATGAAACAGATCAAATTAATGATAAATGCCAGAGTACATTAATTAAAGATGATCAGTTTAGATAAGTTTAGAGCTGACACCCAAGCCTTGGATGTTGTTGGCAGTATTATAATTTATCATCTATTTGAAAATACAATTAACATAAATAAAAACAAATGTAAAGAATTGACTAATTGGGAAAATGAATTAAATTAATTAAATATGAGATCATTTTAATAAAATTAAATATAATAGTATTTTTCTTGGTAAAGTGACTAAAAGAAAAAGTACCAGGAAACCACTAAGATAAAAATTTAGAGAAATAGAGAAACCAAGAGTTAAGGCAAGTAATTAAGCTAGAAAGATTATCTAAGAAATTATGTTCAAAAACTCATTATGTGAGAATAAAAGTAAAAAGTAAAAGCTAGAATGAAAAAAAATAGAAAATTCATTTTTCTAAAAATGATTCAGAGTTACCATATGGTAAATAAAAGTGAGGGCCTGGAATTAATAAAAAATATTTAGAAAGAAGCAAATTTTAATCCTTCTGTAAATAAGAATGAACTTGTTAATAAGTACATGATATAAGAAAATAGACAAATATTTAGGAAATACAGATTATAGCAGCAGATACTACTGAGCAACAGAAACATGACTAGTTTTGAATATGGATTGTGTATTTCAAATGCAAAAAAAAAAAGGTTGACAAAGAAATCATGCTAATTAGTGTTATTTACTAAATCATATAAAAGAAACACTATATAATTTGAACTAAAATTGATTTCCTTAGTTTATTGATGGTTGATCATTTTTATGTCTGTATTGATGATGAGGGTAGAGGTTTTCATTGTTTTGAGAATGTCGTTTTCATAATACTTCAGGGTCCTTATCCCAGCACTGTTCTCAACTATTATATATTTATAGTTATCAGCCTCTAACTCTCAAAAGTGAGCTAGGCATGGTCTTATATTTATCAGCTTCTAAGTCTCAAGAATGATCCAGGCTTAATTCTTACATTATATTGTGCATTAGCCTCTAAGTCTAGTAGTAGAACAAGGTTTTAGTTAAATGTATTGTTCATTTATATATGGTTTGGTTGATATTATATTAGAGATAGCTGAACTTAAATAAATGCATATTTGAATGGGATTAAAGTGAGAGTAATGAAAGAAGGATTTGAATGCTATGATGAATGTAAAAATGTAAAAAAATAAAGAAAATATAAAATATCAAGCAACATAATTTATTAATAGTTTTTTTTAAAAAACTTTGCTATAAAGAGTTTTAAACATATTTAAAAAAGAAAAAACTCATGGAATTATATTTTAAGTATTTTTTCATATATAGGTCAATTTACCAAGGGAGATATTAATATTTTTCTTTATTTAAACTTAGTAGTATAGAATACTTGAACATAGTGAAATATTAAGATAATACTTTGCTGAATTGCAAAGGAAATGTTTTAATAATTTAAAATTTTGTGTTGGGTTTAGATTGGGGTATTATAGATGTAAACTAATATGTCCTAATTACACAATAATAAATATATTTTTAAGATATGATAAATGTAGCATTAAGTATTAGAAATTGGAATGTTTATTGTTATTATTTTGCCACCATAAAACAATAGATTATTAATATATAGGGTATATGAGCACAGACTTTCACATGACCCATCACTCTCTACTCTATCTCATAACACTGATACACTTAAAAACATATATGTTGAAAGATAAATAATCACCAATATACATATTTCAAGCTAAGCCAGCATTCATCAGTTGGTCTAGATTACCATCTCTACACATATATGCTATAAGTGCTCAGATATATAATAAGATAGCCACACCTCATACTTTAATGGACAGGTTTAAGTGTATCAGTGTTATGAGATAGTGTGGAGAGTGGTGGGTCATGTGAAATTCTGTGCTCATATACCCTATATATTGCATATATAGGCACAGGTATATAATAAGACTGTGTGTTTCAGTTATTACATAAGTAGAGATGTCTGCCTATCCCTTGTATGTGTACTAAATGGATTATGTCCTGTACATGAGGAGTCAGATTAACATGGATGTGACAAGAATCTCAGCCTCAGGGTGGTCTCTGAGCATTCCATAATCAGATTTTCAATTGGATGGATGGTTGAAGAGTTGGAAGGTGGAGTAGATTGAAGCTTGTCCACTAAAATATGAGGTTTGGCTATCTTAATATATATCTGAGCACTTATAACATATATGTGTAGAGATGGTAATCTGGACCAACTAATAATTGCTGGTTTCGCATGAAATACATATATTGGTGATTATTTATCTTTTCAACATATATGTGTTTAAGTGTATCTGTGCTATGAGATAATGTGGAGAGTGGTGGGTTGTGTGAAAGTTTGTGCTCATATATCCTATATATTACATATATAGACACAGGTATATAATAAGCCTGTGTGTTTCAGTTAATATTATATTATTGTTTATTAAATCAAATAATATATTATCATTATTACTGTAAAATTTTATGATAATTGTAAGGTAGTCGGAATGAAGGCTATCTTTTTTTTTATTGACTGGTAAATTTGTTGTATAAATATTTTAATGCTCAATAATGTTATTTTTTTTTATATTACAGTTTGTAAATTTTTTTTTAATTTTTATAATTTTATTGTACAATAGTTATAATGTTCAAATATAATAAAATTGTTAATGTTTTTTAATTACTTTGTTGTTGGAGTTTTAATTTTTCTAAGTGTCATTCTTTGATTCTTCATTCCACATGCATAATTCATAGGAAATTAATGGTTTTAAACATTATTTGTTTGCACATGATTTGTAAAGATTACTTAAAATATTATTAATATCTTGATTGAGTAATAAAGTGTATAATCGTAATTATTATTATTATTATTATTATTATTATTATTATTATTATTATTATTATTATTATTATTATTATTATTATTATTATTATTATTATTATTATTATTATTATTATTATTATTATTATTATTATTATTATTATTATTATTATTATTATTATTATTATTATTATTATTATTATTATTATTATTATTATTATTATTATTATAAAAAATATAATCATTGAAGATTATTTTAAAATGATCCAACATTTATTTAAGATATTTAACATTGCCACTATATCATAAAATATGTTATATTTTGTGAATACCACATGAATAAACAAAACATAGTACAATGTTTTCTCATAATCTTATTATTTTATTTATGGTTTATTGTTAAACATTAACATTTAAATGGATTTAATGTTAAGAGTCATTAAGGTATCTTAGTTGCTTATTGTTGTTATTTTGTAAGGATAGTTAGATATTATGTAAAATCCCTCATCATATTTAATTACAGGGTCTTAATTAATTAATTTATTTTATTACTATTTTAAAAAGGAACCTGAGATTATTTTTAATAGAATTGTAAAATTTGTATTCAAAGATGATGAGTAAGAATTATCATTTGATGTTAAATTTTCAATTAGTATTTTATTAAAGGAGTAGTAATTAATTATTGTCATTTCTATAATAAAGTTGTAAATCATACGTTATTATTATTATATGTGTGTTGTTAAAGACATGGGAGTATTATATGGTAGTTTTATTATATTAATTTAATAGAGGGTAATATTCTTATGCCATTGAGAATGTGTCTTTAGGGATATATCCCCAATGTTTAAATCATTGTATCTTACTGAATGTCTCATATGAAGAGTTTTTATAGATTGTATTTGTTATTTTTAATCGAGCCATATTTTATTTATAATAACGTGCTAGTCATAAATTAAAGTTATTAATAAATTGATTGAACTGAGTGTTCTAGTTGGAACCTAATTAAATATTATTATATTTTAATTTAATAAGTTTCTTATGATTAATTATTATAAAATATTAATTTTAGGAAATGTTATGCATTTAGTAGTGTATCTTGATCTAGTCAGAATAGTATTTAGTTTTAAACAGTCATTGGTTATATAACATGACTGTAGATATGGTATAGTTATCTCTTAGTTAGCTGGAAAGCCAATTTTAGTTTTCTTTTAATGAGAGTATAATATATATGAAAAACAAAAAAACACAAGTTAAAACTTGCTAATGCTTGTATTCATGACAATAGATGGGGTTCTACCAAAAACACTGTCAAGCGTAAGTTTGTTTACATAAATGTCAGAGCAAGCATTCACTATCTCTAACTTTAGTTCCACCTTCAGATCATGATTTCAAGCTATTTGCTATCATCAGTGAAGGACAGGAATAAGAAAATACATCTAAACACAAACTCTGAGCCTTTATGAAACAGTTTCTATTCAGCTTGCAAGCATGAATCTTTTAGACACATAATGACTTCAAACTCAGCATAGCAAGCCAGATAGCTACATGGGTCTGATATCAGTTCAGCATCACCACATAGTAGAAGCCTCTGCAATATATATCATTGCAAGAAAGACCTCAAAGGTACATTTATGAAAAACAAAAAAACACAAGTTAAAACTTGCCATCTATTGGTATAAATACAAGCATTAGCAAGTTTTAACTTGTGTTTTTTTGTTTTTCATAAATGTACCTTTGAGGTCTTTCTTGCAATGATATATATTGCAGAGGCTTTTACTATGTGGTGATGCTGAACTGATATCAGACCCATGTAGCTATCTGGCTTGCTATGCTGAGTTTGAAGACATTACGTGTCTAAAAGTTTCACGCTTGCAAGCTGAATAGAAACTGTTTTATAAATGCTCAGAGTTTGTGTTTAGATCTATTTTCTTATTCCTGTCCTTCACTGACAATAGCAAATAGCTTGAAATCATGAACTGAAGGTGGAACCAAAGTTAGAGATAGTGAATGCTTGCTCTGACATTTATGTAAACGAACATATGCTTGACAGTGTTTTTGTAGAAAGCCATCTATTGTCATAAATACAAGCGTTAGCAAACTTGTGTTTTTTTGTTTTTCATAAATGTACCTTTGAGGTCTTTCTTGCAATGATATATATTGCAGAGGCTTCTACTATGTGGTGATGCTGAACTGATATCAGACCCATGTAGCTATCTGGCTTGCTATGCTGAGTTTGAAGACATTACATGTCTAAAAGATTCACGCTTGCAAGTTGAATAGAAACTGTTTCATAAACGCTCAGATTTTGGGTTTAGATCTATTTTCTTATTCCTGTCCTTCACTGATGATAGCAAATAGATTGAAATCATGATCTGAAGGTGGAACTAAAGTTAGAGATAGTGAATGCTTGCTCTGATGTTTATGTAAACAAACTTACGCTTGACGGTGTTTTTGGTAGAATGCCATCTATTGTCATATATATATATATATATATTCATTATCAACTATAAGTGTCAAGTTGATTTAAAATACAATATAGTTTACAATTTTTATTTAAAGACAAAAAAAATACAGTGCACTAAAAAGCAAAAAAACAAATAGTTTCTCATCTAAAATTGTGATTTTTAGATTTAACTTAAAATAAAAGCATAGGGTGGGGAAATCAAGAAATTACTTAAGTTAATCTCTATTTTTCACAACAAGGGATTGATTTAATTAATTTCTGAGCATCCCCCTCCATGTTATTATTTTAAGTTCAATCTAAAAACTCCAATTGTAGTTGGAGAAATGATTTTTTTTTTTGCTTTTTAGTGCATAGTAAATAACAGCACTCAATATAAAAAAATTATCTCTATTTAAAAATATAATTTAACAAAAAAATCCAATGCTTATTATTTAACTTATTTAAACAAATCTAATATATGGGTAAAAGAACAAACAGGTGTTACTGGCCTCATTGAAAAAATTAAAAGACTGAAGTGGAGTTGGGCTGGACATATTGCTAAAAGTGATGATAATAGATGGACAATTGAAATCTTAAACTAGATTCCAAGAGATTGTAAAAGACCCAGAAAGAGACCACATTTGAGATTGATGGATGGAATAAGAAAGTGTGCAGGGGTGATGTGGATAAGAGAAGCTGAAGATCGGAGAAGATGGATTAAACTTGGAGAGACCTTCATCCTGCAGTGAAGTGATAATGGTTGATGATGATGATATACTTATTATAAAGTTTATTATGTTCAGAGAATTCTTGCATATTTTCAACAGCAATTTCATTTAATAATATAACTTTTGCAAGAGTTGCAAAAGATTTTTTTTTCAATGTCAAAGCATTGACCAGGAAGAGAACCTGGGCCAGAACCTGGGCTAGCTGCTGGGAAGCAGCTATGCTGACTGCTAGGCCACCAACTCTTGACAAAGATTACATTTTTTTGTTTATTGTAAATACACTACATCGAAATGTAATTCCATTTTAATTCTCATTTCATCATAACTGTTTTTTCAATTGCTTTCTATTTTTAAGTAATGTACGTCATTGGGAAAATGTATGTGTTTCATAATTGTCATCCATATTCACAATATTAGATTTGAATACATATCACAGATAATGAAAGTAGAAAGTGATAATAAGCTGTTGTAAAATGCATCTTGGTGAATATATACAATGTGCTTCAATGATAAGCCGATTGGTTGGTTCTCTTACAAGTCTCCAGCAGCATCTCTGAATCAAAAGATTTATTATGTTGTGACATAATTTATTTACAAAATGTTTATGTAGCTAGCATGTCTGGATCATGAGTTATGACATAAATTGTGTTCGTGTGTTTTGTGTCTTAATTTATCATTTTATTGCTCTTCCTGCTATCATAAAATCTTATAAAATACTCAGGAAATGTCCTTGAAACTCGTGACATTGCAGCCACACATAGTTTTAATCATTTTGAACATTTCAATAACAATTGTTTTCAGTTTAAAACAATATTTATTCAAGTTATGTGAAAATTTAATGTTAGAACACTGTTTCATCATGGATTAAGATATGTAGCATTTCATGCTATAACACATGGTCTAGATATTCTAGTTAAAAAAATTTTGTAGTAAATAGTTAAACTAATGTTGCTATGTAACACATTCAGAAATGTCACTGTAGAGAGCTTAAAGAAAGAACCAGTCAATTTTTTTACTGGAATATATTGTCTGTATGTAGCGTGTGTATATACATTATACATACATGTTGAAACATATGTAACACACACACACACATATATATATATATATATATATGGATATGAACACATTGTATGTACACTGTTAACAAATACATTTAAAATGTATACAATTACAATTATTTTAAATTGATTTTTATTTAAATTTTCAAGAGTGGATAACTATAATCGTGATGTGGAGAAAGCAATACAAATGCGCGTGAGGTTGGGGAAGGAATGATTGTAACTAAACTTCAAGTAAAAGTATAATATAATAATGACAATTCTAACAATAAATTTGATTATGTAATGTTCATAAAGAATTATTTAGACAATAATAATATCTTATTACTGCTATTTTTATATTTAAATTCAAATTACTGTATTTATATATATTTAATGTAGATCTACACCTCTAGGGACACCAACATATTCCAGCACAGCTAAGCGTTTAGTCCGTTCCATTACACTTCATGGAGTTCCGTCATTTTCATTGCCTCCGGAACGTATTCAACCACAATCTCCATCGGAAAGACGAAGAAGTATGACGGCATTTCAATACCAACAAAACTTATTAGGATCCGTTCAGCCTGATCTTTATAGGTGAGTAACATATGCTATTTTATTGTATTTAAAACATGCTAACATTTCCAAACAGAATATTTGAAACAAAATAATTGAAAAGCTTAGCATATTTAAGAAATAAATTTAATTTAAACCGCATATAATAGAATTTAAATAATAATAATAAAATTGAGATTTAATGGAAAATAGACATACTTTTTTAAACAATTTTAAATTTACTATTTTAATTTTTAATATATGATTTTTTTTCTACAGTACAGGCCTTTTCATACCTGCACTTCAATATGTAATATATTTTATCTTTTCGACATGTGTGTGATCAAGCAGCAGTATGAGATAGTGTTGAGGGTCGTGTGAAAGTCTGAGTTCAAACCCCCAATATATTTTAAGTTTTGAATAAAACTGACATTATGACAATTAAATGTATCTGACTACATATTTTTCTGTATACTTGTCTTTTATTTAATGACTTACTAATCTGTTAATACATTAATTATCTATCTAAAGAATTACTTACCTATTAATTAATTTATATCTATAATATTTTCACAGTGATTAAATTCTTGCATTATCAAAGTATAAATCCAGGTTATTCTCATATTCTGAAGAATATTTATCTAGTGCAACATCAATGATTAGATTACGTGATAGCACTAAGAAAATTAGCATTGAAAAGGCTGTATGACAGGATGTTTGCATATGTCCAAAATTATTTTCCATCACTTTCATATGAACTATTTTGTGAACAAAATGGTGATGTAGTTGTTTTTGAAAATAATACTTTGGAACTTTAGGAAACGTTATAAGAATTGTCAAATAAAAGTAAGAAAAAAAGAATTAAAGATAAATACTAAACAGACTAAAATAATATTCATTAGATTTCCTCAAAAAAAAAAAAAAAGATTGATAACCATGATTTGGAAGAATGGAAACTTAATGGATGAAATTAATCATACAATTAAACCTGGATGAAGTGATTTTAGTAGAAATCATTTTTGTGTTTGAAGAAAATGGTTTTAATAGATGTGTTTTAATGGTCTTATATATGGATTTGAGACTTGGGCATTTAACAGAAGAGAAATATAGATATTTCAAGCCATTTAATGAATTATGAAGAAATGTGGTATAGAAAGAAAGGATGAAAAGTAAAATACAAAGGAAACAGATATCATTATGATTATAGAAAGAATTAAGAGATTAAAATGAAACTCAGCTAGACATATTACTAAAAGAGATAAATGGACAGTAAATCTTAAAATGGATTCCAAGAAATTTTTAAAGGACCAGAAAAAAACATATTGGAAATGTATTGGAAAAATAAGGAAGCTTGATAATGTGGTGTGGAGAAGAGAGATTATGGATCAGAGAAATTGAATTAAACTTGTAGTGAATTGATAATGGTTAAAAATGATAATGCTCATATATTATCAGCAGGTGTTCTTAAATCAATATGGTTATTCCATCTCATAGAAGAGTAAAAAGTTAGAAATATAAAGAATAAAAAATTAGAAGATAAATGAAAGAAAAAAAATAGAATCACAACAAATTGGTGAAGGAACATTTCTGATAACCAGGGAGACACACAAAGAACTGATACTATACTAAGATAAGTTTGAAGACAGGAAGATAAATAAAATAGACAGAATGATGAGTTTAGTTGTACATGCTGAAAAAAATATTAGTAAATTAAGTTCAAGAAGACAGTAACTTTGATTCATTTTCTACTCAATCATCTATCTATGTATAAATTCACATTAAATAATCCATATTTAAATTATGACCTGCTTAATTATAACTTTCCTTCCACAAATACACAATTAATTATTAATAGCTCTAAATTAGGTTAGAAAATGTGAGATTTATTTTTATTAGAAATAACAATGATTAATCATTCGTAATTAAAATGGACGTCATATTTTTTTAATCTTAGATGTAGACTTTATTTTTTTATTAAATGTCTGTAAATATAATCCTATTTTGCACCACATATTCCCAAGATTTTATATTTTTTTAAAATTTCAACTTAGTAGTTAAATATTTTAATAAGTCAAGTTATATATTTTGGAAACTTATGTAAATTATTCCTAATATGCATTCTAGTTGAAATAAACTCTTCAGTTAATCCAAATCATTTCACAACTACCCACATGTTATATCATTATTCATGAATTTATTGAACAAATGTTTAAGAAAATACTCTTATAATAACATTTCTTTAATTATTTTAATGATTCTTAATCATTTTTAATTAGATTAGATATGTTTTTTTTTAATTTTAGATATAGATTTTTTTGTACAAATTATATATATATATATATACCATGAGCATTTTTTATGTCTATCTTCTTTATTCAAATTTGCATACATTTGTTTAGCTGTATAATGAAGTAGTTTTTTTTTTCTTTATTATCTAAAACTGAGTGCATTTTTGGTGAAGTTTAGCATAATCATAGGTTTCTTAAAATAATTATTGTTTTATTTGTAATGTTATGTAATTATGCATACATTTTTATTTAAATTAGTCCATTTAAATATTCCATTTTTTTAGATAAGTGGAGGTTTTCTCTTTTGTGTATTACATTTCTATAGTTGGTAATAAATCACAGCTCCTTGACCTTTCCTTTTCTCTCATTGCACTTTATACACCCTAGATTGACTGTCTATGGGTCAGAGTTTTGACAAAATTGTTTTCCACCATTCTAAAAACAGTCTTATATTTTCAGTTATTTTTAGCATCCTATATAAATATTTATGCTGTGCTAATCTGGGTGATATATTAGTTTTAGATTCACCATAGTATACAACTGTGCTGCATGAAATCTTTCGTGGAATCATTTCATTATGTGGATGAACCAACATATGCAAATTTTAATTACAAATATAAAAAAAGGAACAAATCAATATTACTAAGACTTATAAATTAAATTAACATTTTACATTTTAAACATGTTGTTGTAGACATAATAAAAATATTTATATAAATTGTCTTTAAATACATTACATGTAAAATGATTTTACATGATATACATTAATTGTCCTTTGATTTAGAAGTGTCAAATCTTTCACATTCACAATTTCATCACCGACCACTTCAGATAAAATCATTAGTGATTAGTACTAATTATTATTTAAACTAAAAGGTAATGTGGAAAGACTATACTGCCACCATCAGATGGCACTGCAACACCATCAACAACCAGCCTGAAGCCGGCAAGTGATAAATTTATATACGAAAGTGGCTGAAAATTGACAAATAAAAATGCATGAGGAAATATATATCCAGGAAATACATCGAAAGTACAAATTATAAAAAAAAACAAGAAAATGCTATAAAATTCAAAGTAAAATAAAGAAATCAATGAAAATACCAAATAGACCTACCCCTCCCCCCTAAAATCAAAATTTCTTCACTTAAATCGAAAAATAAAAATCCCTGAAGATATATATATCCAAAAAATACATCAAAAGTACAACTTAACATCTCTATTCCATTAGATATCTGTGAAACATGTAAATAAAGACACCTGAAAAAAACAAATGATCTCCAACATTCACATTTTGTGCTGAACCAGTGATCATTAATTGACCCAGGTCTTAATCCCTTATGTAAATTTCCATAATTTGTTTAGAATTTAACATTATCAAATTATTAATTGGATTTACAGCTATCAAACTCTTTGCACTTACAACTTAAATTTAAATCACTCCAGATAAGTATAGTAATAATAATTAGTAATCAGTGGCTTTCATATTTATATAAAAAATACATACATAATAATTAATAATATAGTGATATATATATATATGTGTGTGTGTAATATTATGAAAGGAAACAACTCCGTACATATTCTAGAAAATGCTTTTAAAACATTTATTGGGAGAAGAATGTGTGTTAATTTTCTAGCACATGTGTGAAGAATTGTTTCCATAATATTATATACTATTATATATATGTAATTATTTATTATTATATTTAGTTAATTATTTGTATTTGTTATTATAATTTAAATTATATATATATAATAACAAGTCAGATGTCACACGACTTATATATAGCTTGCACTTACAAATATGTAAAATTAAGAGCGTGCCAATAACTCTAAACAAGCTTTTTTTTTTTATTTATGATAAATGCTACTACAAGAGAAGGCATTCAAATCATTTTTATCTTGGATTGTCCCCATCCCCAGACCGGTTTCGACCTATGGGTCTCTTCAGTGAGGAGTTGGGACATTAGATCTAAAAAACCAACTCAAGCAAAACATTTATCTAAAAGATAATTGTTAGAAGAAGATCTGAAACTTTTAGACATTTAGACATCTACATGTCTTTAAAGTCAGCTCTCCAACTGAAAAAATCATATGGGCCTGAACTTAATTCAGATACTCCATATATTAGTAGGCTTAGCTCTTTAATTTAGCTAAAGCCACAACAGCAAAATAATAATAGTAATAATAACAAGTCAGATGTCACATGACTTATATATAGCTTGCACTTACAAATATGTAAAATTAAGAGCGTGCTAATAACTCTAAACAAGCTTTTTTTATTTATTTATGATAAATGCTACTACAAGAGAAGGCATTCAAATCATTTTTATCTTGGATTGTCCCCATCCCCAGACCGGTTTCGACCTATGGGTCTCTTCAGTGAGGAGTTGGGACATTAGATCTAAAAAACCAACTCAAGCAAAACATTTATCTAAAAGATAATTGTTAGAAGATCTGAAACTTTTAGACATCTACTTGTCTTTAAAGTCAGCTCTCCAACTGAAAAAATCATATGGGCCTGAACTTAATTCAGATACTCCATATATTAATAGGCTTAGCTCTTTAATTTAGCTAAAGCTACAACAGCAAAATAATAATAGTAATAATAACAAGTCAGATGTCACATGACTTATATATAGCTTGCACTTACAAATATGTAAAATTAAGAGCGTGCTAATAACTCTAAACAAGCTTTTTTTTTTTATTTATGATAAATGCTTTTTTATTGTCATGGATTCCAATTTGCGGCTTTCTGTTTCTTTTCATTTTTATTCCCATAAGTATAGCAGTCACAGTGGAAAAATTAAATTCATATCTATTAAGCTATCTTTCACGAAGTCAAATGTAATAAACCACTAAACATCACATGATCACTATCTCATACTAGCACATAATTGTTATTAAACAATTCAAAACAAAGCAAAACTCTCCATACAGTAGTGCCATCCATTGATTGCTCTTGTTGGCACAAGATGGCACTACTGTATGGAGAGTTTTGCTTTGTTTTGAATTGTTTAATAACAATTATGTGCTAGTATGAGATAGTGATCATGTGATGTTTAGTGGTTTAACACCAATCCTGCCTAATAGGATAGTGGTGGTTATGGTTGTTAAAGAGTCAAAGTCACCAAAATGTATGGGTGCTGAATTGAGTTCAGACCCATATGACTATATAAGCTATTGAGCTTGGATTGAAAATATTATTGTGTTTTCAATTTCATTCTCATAGTTTTGTAGTTAAGTAGAGTTAAAAGGTGACTGCTAGAGGGTTGCATTAGATCCTAAAATCTAGGTGCAGTGCTCTCAGATCCAAGGCTCCACACTGACGAAGGCCGCAATCCAGAAACTAGTCTGGGGATATTGGATGAGTAGGCACTAGATAGGGATCTTATGCACAAGCCTTCTGGCATCTATTGATTGCTTTGGTTGGCACAAGATGGCACTACTGTATGGAAAGTTTTGCTTTGTTTTGAATTATTCAAATGTAATAATAAGATGAATTTATTTAAATTAAGTTCTGAAAAAAAAAAGAACTTTAAAAATGTTGAACAAAATTGCATGTTTTTAACAAATCATTGTTTTGTAATTTCAAGGAGTGACATGAGATTCTGCAAGCATCAATATTATATACAAAATTAAAAAGTTTAAATGTTTAATTTTTGGCTAAAATTGTCAGCGAACTCTTAAAAAAGTCTCTTGTCATTGTAAAATACATATATATGCAAAGTTTCAAGTGTATGAAAACTGAATTACAGGGTTTTATCTATATATACTAAAAACATAGTAAATTAATAAAATTGTATAAATAATGTCTCCCAATTACATCTAAATATGCAATATTCCTTCTTAAATGAAAAATTATTGAAAAAACAAAATTTAGTCTTATATTGTCAATATATTAATTAATATATATTACAAATACTCTGTTTTTTTCCCATATGTCATAGCATCGGCTGGGAGGTGAACCCGCAACAATTGTCTGCAACCAACTGCTTGCTTGTAAGGTGGCTGTGCTGACCTCTTGGCTAACAACGCTTGACAATACTCTGTTTTGATGTAAATAATTCATATTTTTTCCAAGCTATCTGTAGCATTATCTCAGAAATAATGCATTCATTATGTAGTAACATAATTTTCCTATTGATCACAGATTTTTAAGGTTTAGAATGTTTGTCTCATGAGTTATTACATGAAATGTGATTATAATTACATATAAGGCTTTAACCTTAATACTATACACCTTGAGTGCTTAATTTTACCACAAGAGGAACCTCTACAAATCTTAACACAAGCATGTATTTTGTATCTTAACTCACAATGCTAATATTAAATTTTGTTTTAAATTGAGAAAATCACTATTGAAAGACTTGGAGTGATTGAGACAGTAATTGGAAGTGAAGTTATGAGTCACAAAAACACTTTCAAGTAGTTTGAAAGATTTCATGAAGGTAATAAAGAGCATTGAAAATTATATACAAATATATAAACACCCTGTCACAATTCATGATCCAGAAACTCTAGTGTCTTAAAATTTTTATGGTAAATAACTTGGAGAGAGAACTAATCACTTTTTCAATTGTTCACACTGTCTATGACAGTATTTTGTCTTTATTATATAAATATTTAAGCAATATTTTTTATTGATTTTTATTTTAAATAATTATTAAAATCATTTTTTTATTATTCTGTATCATAAGCTTAAGTATGATGTTTGAGATAACCTGCTTGTTTTTTTATTTCCTAGTAATCATATTAAAAAAAACAATAAGTAATTTCATAGTTTTTTTTTTCTCATATGTCATAGCATCGGCCGGGACGCGAACCCACAACCGTCTGCAACCAACTACTTGCTTGCAAGGCGGTTGCGATGACCTCTCGGCTAACAAGTAATTTCATAGTTAAATTTTAAAATTACAATATTTAGTTAAGATACAATTTACATAATTTAAAATAAAAGTAACTCTGTCTGTTAAGATTTGTATATAACAAATTTTTATTGTACTTAATTTGAGTCAAATAATCAAATCAAGCCTTTATATAACTTTCAGAAAAGTTTTGGTATGTGGTTAATTATTAATTTTATTTATATAGCAATTTGCTTTTTTTTTGCAAAATTGTTTTGACTATTTGTCCTCTTACCTTTTAGACTTCCTTTCACAATTAAAACTTTAATTTAAATCTGTTATTAAAAGATTCAAATTTATACATATGCATGCATGCATTGAATATTTTTTTAAAACGCTTGTCTTTTAAGTTTGCACGTTTATAATTAAGACAATAAACACCACATGATCACATGTTAATTTAATTATAAAATTTAATAAATTGTTAAACAACTATATAACAAATCTATTTTTCTCATTTCAGTTTTGCTACTTAATGCAAGAATGTGTAACCAATACATATCAAATGTCAGTGCTTAATAAATTATTTACCAGATGGCAGTGCTTAAATTAAACAAAGTAATTATACAGAAAGTGGATTACTGGTTTTTATGCTGATTTTGGGAACAGATAAGGGGGATTTAGATATGAAGGCCATGGAGTTGACAAAGATTTTGTTGTGGAAATGGGATGGAGTATATGGAGAAACTTAGGATGGGAAATGGAAAGGGAAGGTAAATTGGCTAACATGTTTCTCTGGTCATGGTTGCTGAGAGACTCCTGATTCCGTATAAGGAGAAGACACAGTGTATCACATCACATCCAGTGTTGTACTACCCATATATTTAAACTAGTTTATAATTTATGCATTTCAACAGTTTTGGATCTGGATCTAGTACACATAGATTTTTTGTTTCTAATGACAGTTCTCCTCAGCATGTGTTTATTTTTATTATCCACTCTGAAATTTAAAAACATCTTAAATGATTTGAATCAAAACCATATTCCTTGCCTAACTACACAGATGTAACATCAGTTCAGTATCTATTTTGATTTTCTAAGTTGTGTTTTGTTGATTTTAAATTATTTTATCTTGTTGTGTAGATAATATTTCAAGATCAAATATTTTGTTATCACTGAGGTGAGCCATAAACTCAAAACCAATTGGTCTGAAGATAAAAATGTTCTGGATAGAGATTTTAAATTTTTTTCTTACCACACTTATCAATTAAGAGCTTGTTTGAGCTATTCATAAATACAAGCTTATAAAAGCAATGTCACATTATATATGACTTGCTTTATTGATTATTATAAATATCCTTATTACTATTGATACAAACATTTATGCTTCCTTATGAAAATCTTTTCATCACAATTACTATTTGTTATCTTTTAATAATATACTCTGATAAAACCTATGCATTTCTAAAGTTGAGTGCTTAAATATATGTATGAGATATGTTCCAGGCAAAATATAACTGTTTCTCTCTCCCACTGTCTGCAATGACATTTTAAAATCAAGGTTTGTTCCTCATAGCAATATAGTTTAGTTATTCACCATAAGATTTTTAAGATACTATTGTGAGATTGGATCATGTGTTAAAATATGAAATGTGATAGTATGATTTATACTTTTGTCCATCATCTTCAATGCTCTTTTTGCTACCATGAAATCTTGCAAACTATTTGAAAACCTTCTCAAGATTCTTGTCTTCACTTCCATATATAGTTTGAATTATTTCAAATATTTCAATAGCTGTTTTTAATTTGAAACCAATTTGAATGTTAACATTCTGTTTCATCATACATTTTGTAGCATATCATAATTTATAATTTTGACATGCTAAAATCTTAACATTTTTCTCATGAATAATTAAATTCTTATTTCATGCATATTGGAAAGAGAATAAATCACATTTTCACTGAATCTTTGTATATATAGGCTGAATTATAATATAATAGAAATTGTTACATTATCAAACTAAATCCACAAATTTGCATATGTTAAAGATATATTTTTATGCGTATTTACACCACAATGTTTTTGACTTTACTTTTTATTGCTGTAAGCTTCAGTAACTTATAACTATTTTCTTTCTCTTCCTTTCATATATTCTTACAGTAACTCTATCCTGTCTCAGTAAGTGCACATTCTAATTTCCTTTTTTTAATAATCTGGTCATAAATAATCCTTTTTTTTCCATTTAATTTTTTTAACATCTTGACATTGCAAAGATTAATCTTGCCATTGTTTCTTCATCCCTACAGCTTCCAGAAATTTTATACTCCCTTTAATTGTTCATGTATTTTCTAAAGGAACATTCTAATAAAACATTTAATAGACTTTTTTTTTTCATTTTAGAAGTTGTAAAAAAAGCTTTTTATTTTATTATAGCCTATTTAATTGTTGAGATTATTTCTTCAATAGATTTATCACTATTACCGTTTGAAACACTGTTCAATTAGTTTAAAATACTAGTCCATTTTGAAACTTTCTATATATTTTAACTGATAATCTCAATCTGTTATTACTTCTGTTAATAATCATTGCTTTAGATTTGAATTTATTGTTCTGTTTTTTCAATTTTAAATTCCAGAGTCATTAAGAAGTTAATTTATATAAATATTAACCAAATCAGGGGGTAAACGAAATCTCTGATTTATAACCATCTTATTTTGACTTAACAAATATTTGTTGATTCACTATTATTTCCACAAAGTAGAGTTTTTGTTTTGTTTTTTTTTCATATAAAAATTTGTTCTTTAAAAAGTATTAAGCTGATTTTCAATAGAACTAAATTTCATAATTAGTTCTCATATTTTTGGTGCATCTTTTTTATATTTGATCTATTCTATCCATTGCAAATGCCAATGTGGGTTGATGTTGTGGCAAAATGGCTAACTCTGGAGCTTAAGGTCCAGGTATCATTTCTCACAATCACATTTCTTATGAACTCTAGAGCATTACAGACATTTGTTTGTTATTGTGGTGGTTCTTCTTCTTCTTATCATTATTATTATATTTTACACGTAAAAAAACAGTTTTTTAAATAGTCATTTAGGGCAAAGATCCTTCCATTATTCCTACATAGAGAATCAGTGAAGAATAAAATGGTTGTCAATTGTCAGATAGTAAGGATTTGAGCAATACCTAGCTTTGTTTCACTCTTTCAGTAAGTATATCGATATACCCATTTACTGGTCAGTTTCAAATGATTATTATATTAACTATGAATCAGATTCAAACTCCATTTGTAGACATTGCCGGTTGATGTGCTATCTCTGGGCCTTAAAGTTCTTCTAATTCAGATGCATATTGTTTTAAAAATAATTCATTTGTTTCAATATAATTTGAGATTTTTAATTTATGTCAATATTCTCACATAATTACTAAATCAAATGCAAATTAGAAGGGTTTCCATCATTATTACGATTATTTAAATATTACATATCACATATAAAATATTTTAGTTAAATAAATAGTCAAAATAAGAGTCATAGATGACACGACCCTATTCTCTTAAGCTTGTAAATTATAAACAATGAGGATTGCCAATTCCTCAACAAGCTTTGTGATAAATGCTTAGCCAGAGCCAGCACTTAAAATATCTCTGTCAGGAACCCCTCCCCAAACCACTGACCATGGTTTCATGCTTTGGCACTCCTCAGAGAGGTGTCAGGGTAGGTTCAGACACTAGATCTAAAAATACCAACCCAAAGCTAAGCACTTAGCTAAAAGTTATCTATTGAGTGGAAAATCTGAAATTTTCAGACATGTACATGTCTTCAAACCCAGCTATCCAACTCAAATAGCTATATGGGGCTGTTAGATCTTCAGCCATGCCATATAGTAGTAGTCATAGCAATATAAAACTGCATAAGACTTTTTGGCAGAGACTATAAATAGTCAAAATAAAAGTCATAGATCAATTCATAGATCACATGACCCTATCTCTTAAGCCTGTAAGTTATAAACAGTGAGGATTGCCAATTCCTCAACAAGCTTTGTGATAAATGCTTAGCCAGAGCCAGCACTTAAAATATCTCTGTCAGGAACCCCTCCCCCCCACCTCTGACCATGGTTTTGTGCTTTGGCACTCCTCAGAGAGGTAGCAGCGTAGGTTCAGATACTAGATCTAAAAATGCCAACCCAAAGCCAAGCACCTATCTAAAAGTTATCTATTGAGTGGAAAATCTGAAATTTTCAGATACCTACATGTCTTCAAACCCAGCTATCCAACTCAAATAGCTATATGGGGCTGATAGATCTTCAGCCATACCATATATTAGTAGTCTTAGCAATATAACATCGCATAAGACTTAAGGCAGAGACTATAAATAGTCAAAATAAGAGTTATAGATCACATGACCCTATTCTCTTAAGCTTGTTGAGGAATTGGCAATCATCATTGTTTATTTTAGTTAAATATTTTCACATTTTCAGTCTTTTTAATTTAAGTATGATGGCAGAAAAAGAAAAAAAAACAAATCTTATAAGTTAATGAATGTTTATAGTAATGAAAAATCATTAAAAGAAGTGTTAAAATATTAGAGTTGTTGGCTAGACAGCTTGAGTAAAAATAGGTTTTATTTCGTCTAAAATGGATTGATACTATAATTTATTATATCTAAAGTAAAAAAAAAAAAAAATGGTTTACCGTAGTCGATAAATTTTAAATTCATATTGCAAAATATGTATTCTAAAATAATTATAATTTGTATGCTACATTATTGTGACTTAGGCACACAAACATCAATATATCTATATTTGTCTTAAAATAACTATTCGCTTATCCATTAAAAATTTAAAATCGAGTTTGTCTTTAATTCCCGATTGTCAAATGTCTAGCCAAAATGCGTGTGTTAAGATTACAGATATTTTTCAACACTTAACTAAATAAAAGAAATTAAATGAAAATATTAATACACATTAATTTTATTTTTTTCACATTCAAATATTTTTTCACTCAAGTAGGTATTGAAAAATTGAAAATATTATTACTGTTAAAAAATGCTAATATACCCCTCCCACCCCCAACATCCTATCTTAATATGTTTGCTTTAATAAAAGGTGCTTAAATGATCACATAAGTGGAACATTAATTTGTTGGATAAATAAGTTGAGTGGTTAAATCCAAGTTTGAACCCCTATCAATTCTCTCACTATAATTCTTTGTTAAACTATATGGGATATTTGTTTATTGTTACCGAATAAAATCTGTAACGTGAAAACAGGATTAAGTACAGATTAAAAATTAAAATTTTAGAATTATTTTTTAAAAATCAATCTTAGTAACATTTACGTCATGCACAAAAATGTAAAATAATAAAGAACAATATTAAAATAAAAATAAGAAATATCATTAAAAATAATCCTAACCGAAAGATGAACTAAGTGACTTCTATCAATTTATTGTATCTGCTCAATTTTTAAATCATCTCCATTAGCTATTTTCCATATGTTTTTTTTATTAATTAATATATTTGTGTCTGCACTGAACACTTGCTCAACTAAATGCGATGAAGGACATGAAATTAAAACTTTTGTATTACAGTTCATAAAAGTGTAGTATCTATTTTTGCAACCAGAACAATTAGTAGCCATCTTCTTATATAAATTTAAATTTCCCATTTTGTTGCTACATTTATTAATTCCTGAAATTTTGAAAATTATTCTGTATTATATTTGAAAAAGAATCCAAACTCCAATTGGGCATGTTCATTTTAAGAATATCTTCAAATCATTGATGGAAGAGAGCCACCATGTGCTGGAAATAGATAATTTACGTTTTCATTGTATTTTTCTGTTGCTCAGAAATTTGAATTTCTATCATTTCCAATTTTATTTATACAATTTTTTATTACAAATAAAAAATAAATTTTAGTTTTGATTAAATCCAGCTTATAGTTTGGAAATTGATGAATAAACTATACCATTTTTGTAGTCAATCAAGTTGAACAAGCATCATCTTTATTTTTTAAGATTTCTATCACTGAACCAAATTGTTTGTAAACCCAATCCAAACAAGCACAGTTTTATAGCTGATAAAGTCTGGTGTGTAATGATGAGTGACTCAGTGCACAGCAAATTCATTCCATTTTTTTAGTATGTAAGAAAATGCATAAGTACCCTGTCATTAAATGTCACATGATCAACATTTCTTATGCTTGCTCATAACTGTTATGAAAACAGGCAAAACTCTATACAATAATGCCATTCAGTGCATAAAATCCCTATGTAGTGCCTACTCATCTAATATCCCCAGACTAGTTTACAGCTTGTGGCATTTATCAGTGAGGAGCCTTGGATCTGAGAGCACTGCACCTAGATCTTAGGATCTAATGCAACCCTCCAGCAGCCACCTTTTATCTTTACTTAACTACAAATCTATGAGAATAAAATTGAAAACATGAGAATATTTTCAATCCAAGCTCATTAGCATATATAGTCATATAGGTCTGAATTCAGTTTAGTACCCATATATTTTTGCACTGAGTGGGATTAATGTATGGAGAGTTTTACCTGTTGTATTACTAAACCAACATCATGATTAAAATCTGATGAGATAGAGAGATTTCTTTTTCTTTAAAAAAGCTGTCCTAAAGCATGAAGTATCAATCCTATTGAGGTATTAATTTGCAAATGTTTTAGTAAATAATACTTCTTGACATTTTTTCTTTTCTTAAGAATTTGTTGGCAAAATTACACATCATGTTGTATAGAGAACTGATGTATTTTTAAATACTTACATAGTGTCTTTAATATCTTAAGTCATTTCTAAAAATCATCTTTCTACTGTGTTATTACTCAAATAAACTTTCTTTGTAATATCAGATGCTAGATTGAATAGTGCAGTGTGCAATCTCACTTATAATTAGAATTAATTTTTCATCAATAGTATGCAGTTTCCCCAATTTAACAATCGTAGTGGCATGTAAAATATATCACAACCTAACACCATATTGTTTCAATGCTACTGGAAAAGAATTTGTCCAATATTGGCTTCCCCATCTTTTTTAATTGCTTGAATATAAGATAAATCCTATCTTTTTTTAAAAAGCTGCATAAATTTTTGTCAAAGTCTCACACCTTCATTTAGTAAAACATTTTAAAAAATAAGACACATCTATATTGTTTGTAGAGGATTGAATAAAGCCATAGTTCAAACCTTTAATATCATGTTGGCTATACTTTTCTTAGGTTAAGTGATAACATTACCTATATTTGTCTTGCATTGGTGGTCGAGAGGTCAGTGCGACTGCCTTGCACTTGCAGGCAGTTGCCTGGGTTGCGGGTTCACGTCCCGGCCGATGCTATGACATTTAAAAAAAAAACTAAAAAAAAAAAAACATTACCTATATAAAATTATAATAGTGATACAAAATTATCAAAGATATAAGAATTTATACAGTTGAAAAAATACAATTTCCTTGCCTTAACCAAATTTTTTTCCAATAGCTGTGTTATTAAAATAGCAACCAAGGTTCCACTTCTATAATGGTTTTGTATAAAACAGCAAAAGACAAAAAACACTAAAATTCTAAAGAAACTGATAAATTGTATTTTGTTGTTTAATCAGCATTACACACACACACATATATATATATTAAGTTATGCAATATCAAACTAATCTTTTAAAAAATAATTAATTAAAGAAATACATCAACATGCAATAAAAAATCATTTAATAATTTTTATTTAGTTTGACCTTATTTAAATGTTTATTTTCTACTTATTAATACATAAAATACTTATTTACATTTTTATTTACTATTGTCAAATTCACTCCACTCATAACTGAGGTTTAAAATTTATATCTGTTCTAGAGATAATCTCTAGTTTAGAAAATGATTAGTAATAATCGTTATCGTATTTATCTGAGGTGGATGGTGTCAAAGTTGTGAGTGGAGTGACTTTGACAATGGTAAATAAAAATGTAACAATTTACTATAGATAAATACTCTTGATATAATTGAGATATATATATGGGAGATAATAACCTGGGCCAACTATTGAGTGCTGATTCAGCATGAAATGCATCTTGGAGGTACTTGTCTTTTATTGTATCTTTATTTATATGAATTTAAAAAGAATGGGGAAGTATAGAGGTTGTTTAATATATATATAAAGACTTATTTACCAATTAACATAAATGATTTGACAGATATAAATAAATATTAATAGTTGTTATTTTAAAATTTCATTTATCTATTTTTGTTAATGTTGTAATAAAAATATTGTCAAATACATTGATTATATGATCTAAATGGAATTGTACTAATCCGAGCCTTTTATGATTTTGTTATTAGTAAGCATTAAAAGAGACTTGGGAGAAAATATATAAAAATATGTGTATTTGATAGTTTATTAAACAACAATAATACAGTTTGCTTTGTATGCCATCTGTAAATGGTAAAAATTGAACTTATCAACTATGAATTAAAATTTTGAAATACCTATTGCATGGGCGCTGGAGATTATTATTACAAAATAAAAATAAAACATATATTATTTAACGAAAATTAGCCTCATTCAAATATATTTAAATTTTAAAATTATATAGATCTATTCATCATTATCATTATAGATAAAGCACATAATTGCATGTTTCGTGCATGTGTATGTTTACATTTATTTTACACTCAAACATGCATTCTTAAACTTCCCACAATAATGCTTTTGGTGATGGGTAAAATAAGAATTGTAGCCTCATACATGCATAAAATTTTGTTAATTGGTTATTTAAAAAAACAATTAATGTAATGCTTACTACTGATATTTCTTTTTTATTTTCTTTCCTTTCACTTAATAAAATAAAGATTTTGATGTGAATGCATTGATATATATATATATATATATATTGAACCAGGTCCCCTGATATATATATATATTGAACCAGGTCCCCTGAAATTTATTTATTACATCTTCATTTCATCTTAAATATCTTAACTTTATTTTATCTTAAGTACCTTATTTACTACCTTTTAAAATCCTGACTTTAATAAGTTTTAATATCTCATTTTAATATCTCTTGACTTTAACTAAGTTTTTACATTTACTTTAATAAGCTTACTATCAACCTTTTTACATAACTTTCATGTAATATATGCGGGATTCGAACTCAGATTTTCACATGACCCACTACTCTCAGTGCCATCTCATATTGCTGACCCACCTGATGACACACATGTTGAAAAGATAAATAATCACCAATATACGTATTTCATACCAAACCACCAATCATCAGTTGGTCTAGATTACTATCCTCACACACGTATATAATCAGTGCTCAGCTTTATATTAAGATAGCCAATCTTCATACTTTAATGGACAGGCTTCAAACCATTTTAACTCACAACTCTTCAGTCTTCCTTTTGGCTATCTTAATATAAAGCTGAGCACTGATTATATACGTGTGTGAGGATAATAATCTAGACCAACTGATGATTGGTGGTTTAGCATGAAATATGTATATTGGTGATTATTTATCTTTTCAACATGTGTGCGATCAAGTGGGTCAGCAATATGAGATGGCACTGAGAATGGGTCATGTGAAAGTCTGAGTTCGAACCCCACATATATTACATATATAAATGCAGGTTTAAGCCTGTACAATGTATTAATTTATAACTTTCATGATAATTTTTATTTTATATATCCTGTTGCTTTGATAAGCTTTTTATCAAGCTCTTTACATATTTATTCATTATACTTTTATTCACTGCTATCTTCAAAAGACAGGAACAGACTGGAGCTTCAAGCAGAGGGGAGATTACCATTGACTGCATAACCCTCAAGGTACCCACATTCCTATCAGGCTATACAAAGTATAACATGATCACATTTCCTGACCATGGCCCACCTCGACTGCTGGAACAAAACCCTGCCACCCACAACATTTTATTTGTTTTGAGGATCAAACTCAGACACCAGCCAACCATATGTTATATAGCTAGCATGCTTGGACAACAGGCACACCAAGCAGCACTTGAAATATCCCAACTAACTCCTACTCTTAATAAAGGAGGTGCAGCACATTAATTTAATGCATAGAAACATTTATATATTTAACTAAATGATGATGCAGTGACAAAAGAGAGAGAAAATAGACCAAATAACAATTAAGCAAATATTATTTATTCATGCACACATAATTATATATAACATAACAATATGAAAATTTACATAAAAATTTATAAATGATTAATCAGGCTAAATTTTATCATAGTCCTTTGTTAATGTTCATTTCATTTAAAAATAAAGTGTCTATGGACAATTATTATGGGAAATATATTTACTTAAGCATTCATTATTTGTGATATTGAGATGACACAGTTTCTTTGGTTTGGTTTTCTTTAGTGTTACTTTTCAACTGGTTGGCTTTTTGCTTTCCATTGATAATTTCAGGGCTTGTCTTCTATTCTGTGACTCAACAATGGAAGAAATACAGAGTAGTGGCAGCATCTATTTTATGACTTAAGCATTGGATCTGGGTGTTAGTTCCAGGTGATGACAGTTAATTTTAGTGGAGGTCTTAGGGCATGAAGCCCAGTTGAACACTTCTAAGGCTGTCTAGAAATACATATTGCTAGTTCTATGGCTTCTGCAATATTTACTGTAGTGGTAATAACTGGCTCTATACTGTTCTTGGATTTCTGAATCTCTGGATAACTGAATGAATTAAACACAGGATAATGGAATGAATCAATAATGGAATGAGGACCAGAATAATTCAATCACAAAATGAAGACGAGAATGACTTACAGATTCAAGAGTGTAATATAACAATAGACAGTTGTGATTTTTATACACGTTCTCCCCCATTGTTCTTTTCCTTATACTTTAAATCTATTTTTAAATTAAATTTTACATTTTCTTTAATCTAATTGATTTTTACATTTTTTTCTTAATCTAATCTTTTTCTAAATTAATTTAATATTTTTTCTAAATTAATCTACTATCTCTTTGCATGCATTCCAATGAGATAGCTTACATAGTCCATAATTATTACAATTATTGTTTCCAATTTTATTATCAGATTTAAAGCTTACTGGCATTCCAAATTAATTAATTAATCATTTTATTTTAGACTTTTTACTAACATTTGTTTTTATGCATTTATTATTTTAACTTATTTTTAATTTATAAAAAGGAAGGTGATTTTTAAGATTTTATTTCTAATTCTTTTTTCCCACCCCATTCTTAATAAAAAGCTTTATTCTCTTTTAAAAGAAAAATATATGCAATCTTTTATTTTTACAAAATTACATTATAAAACTACTTCTTAAATAAGTATTTATTTAACTATTCTTGCAAATAAATGATTTTCTTTTTTAATAAATCTGATCATATCTTTTTAAATTATGAAATATCTAATGCACATATATGTGAGCTTTATAACATATATCTCACTATCATCAATATATATATATAAACCTGAATTCACTATTTTTATATACTGGTTAATTTATAAATATATTTAATTAGTTTACTAAATACTGTATAAACAAGTATGAATTTAGTATATACTCTATGGCTTTTTTACATATGTGGGAGAACCCTAACATTTACCAATATTTTTTCCAAGTATCAAATTTGATCTTTAGTTTGAATTAAGACATTTTAAGATTTTGATTTAAAAATATGAAAGTGAATAGTGACAAATTGTTTATTTCTTCTATTTCTTTCACTAAATAATATGAACAGAAAATATGTGATTAGTGAAATTTTTTTAAAACCTTGTAGTTTTTGTCAATAGGTGTGGTGAGAGAAGGAATTTGGAAGACTTCATGATCTGTAAACAGAAAAAATTGAAATGACTTCCCTCATGACCTGTACAAAAGAAAAAACCTTTTTGAAATACACATCATTTTACAATCTCCATTTGTCAATTTCAGTATGTTCCTGAAAATTTTTTATGTTCAAATAGTCTCTGAGGACTGTATTGTTATGCATGCAACATCATGATCTGATCAAGGAGATGGGAAGTAAAATGCCTTGTTGTAAAGGGGGTTCACCTATGTTGCATAAAATAGGAAATGTCAAAAAGGAATAGGTGCTCATTATATGTCAAGAGTTTCAAACAATCTTTTTGGTCCAAAGTAGCAATTTATTTTTCCATTACACAAGGATCAGCAACAGATTGAGCCATTGTAAAATTTGGGAGGTTTTTCTTTTTCATGATGAACACAGTGACCAAGTTGAGTGAAAAATCTATCCACTCTAGTGGATTGCTTCAACTACTTCAGTTATATTTTCACACATATAACCTTTATCCAAGCTAATGTATAAATGATGAATAGCTATGAATAATATATACAAATAAACAAAGCCAGGATGCTATGACATAATCCACCATTCATATTGAACAATTCCATCATCCATGCTATGGATTGGAGAAATCATGGGCATCAAGTAAATAATTTCTGGATTTGACTTAAAAAGAAGGTTGTGTTGCCACTACTTTTACTTATTGCACTGATGCATATCAACCCTGATTCTCATCAACAAGAAGAAAGGTTTGTCAATGGTTACCAAATACTGATCTTATAGCCAGAGGATTTTAATATTTCAATCACTAGCTGCAATATATTGTACCAGTCAATATACCCAACAAAAGAACTGCAAGTCAGATCCAAACTCAGTTGGTTCAAACTGAATTCAAACCCAACTCAACAGCTCAGATTAGTAGAAATCTAAATTGACAGCACAGTGCTATGCGCCAAGAAACTAGCTCAATGGTTGGTGAGGATTAGAGACCCCTGAACTGACACTAATATCGGATAATTAATTAACTTAAAATACTTTTAAATCGAATCATATGTATATGTTTGGGTTGCCAACACAGACAGCGAGCATTAACATTAAAATAATTATGAATAAAAAGACTTAAGAAACCAAGTGTGTTTAGAAAATATTTAATAATAATAGTTTGTTTTGTTTGAGTTTTCAATAATGATTAAATTAATTAATTCTAGTCCTTAAGCAAAGTTTATAATTATAAAAAGAGTGGCAATCCTTATTATATGCCAATGAATATTACACAATATTTGAAAGTCTATGTCTATGCCCCCAACAAGAAATAAAAGGCAGATAAAGGTATTCATTAGTAAAGGAAATTATTACTCTAATTTTATACGAAAGAATGTGATATTGATTTCACATTCGCAAATCCATTCATGAAGAGCAAGATACATATTTTAGGGCATAACTTTAATCTTGATTGGAAAACTTATTTACTTCGAGATAACTGAGAATTTGTTTGACTTTAATTGAAATCACTTCATCATGAATTACGAGCATCTGAGCGGGCTTTACTGGAACAGAGAGGCAACAGTGCTGACAAATTATGAGCTATAAAGTGAAATTGAAAGATGATGACTAGTCGATAATCGAAGTCCTATGGTGGCTTGCATCTGACAAGTCTTACACCCTTTGACTAATATGAACAGGAGAGGAAGTGCTTTCTTCCTCAATAATTTAAAATAACAGAAATATTATTACCGACCAGCCTAACGGAGCGGAAGACTGCCCTACATCAGCAACGTTGAAGATGATGACTTACTAGTCACCATTTGAGAACTAAAACCCAATTATACAATGCTCTATGTGATGTCTTAATCAAATGAATTAAAGTCAAATGAGCTTTTAAGTAAAACTATTTTAAAGCATTTGTAAATCATATTAATTATGCCCCAATCATCATGCCCCTCCTGAATCTTAATAGAAAATAACAAAGTTGAATTAGAATATATTTGATCCTTTATCAGCCCTTTTGCAATAAAAACATTTTAAGATTATATATGAATAAATACATATTGGTGAATACAAAAAATAGCTGGGGCATAGGTTAAAAACGGAGCTAATAATTTATTATTAGCCAATTATAAAATTAACACACATTTAATAATTTCTTTTGACTCGATAATTGATAGAATGGTAAATCTAGTTTTAATGGCGAGAATTACTATTAGAATTAATATATTATTATTTGCACAAGACAAAGGAAACAAAGGAGATCATCGAGTTGAAAGATTATTGGCATATAATTAGAAATAAATGACATTAATAAATCACACGATAAATATATATATAATATAGTAAATGAACAGCCATAGTAATGAAGGAAAGAGATTGAGAGAATTACTAATTTAAAAAGCATAAATGAAAGAGTTTTACAAAGATTATTACATTATAAATGAGAAGAGCTCTTAAAGGGAGTGTAAAGTAAAGTTCGGAACTGGCCAGATAGTTTAAGGTTCATTATAAAAATATATATTACCCATTTCTTCCAGGCTCGATCCTTAGGTTATACATCCGAGTGGGTAAAAAACATAGGCATGCATTTAGTTGATTACTGTAACAGCATTTTAGTGGCTTTTCATAATTTTACCAGCATGATTGGTCCGGAAATGATTTGGAAGCTTCATTGAAGAATTTTAGGGGACTTCAGGAACAAATAGCCAGATTCCTGACGTTTTAGCCCTTCACCATGATCGAAACACTATTTAATTTTATAATTTAAAAATGCACAGAGTTGACTGCACTTCTCTACAACAAAGATGGCTTTTTCCTTTTCCAAACTTTTCAGAGCTATATATCTGTCCTCTGATGCCTTCAGGCTAGTGCTTCTTTCATTATCAATGTTTTTAGATTTACTGGTTGTTTTTAGATACATTCCTTCAATAAAGCTTTCAAACTCATTAACTTAAATTCATTTTCTAATTAGAAAATGAATTCTTAAAATCAGAAAATGATTTTAATTAGGAATAAAACTTTAATTGTTGTTTTTGGAAAGGGAAAATCTGAAAGCTTATTGAAAGAATGTAGCTTTTAATCAATAAAACTTTAACAAATTATTTAAAAATAAAATCAAACATTCCCAAGGCAATGAAACTTTTAAACAATTATATATATTTAAATATTTACAAATATATATGCACAATCCACACAGTTATAATATATAAATTCATGAATAATTCTATCATGAATTTATTAATAGAATTGATCAATTTAAATCTGAAACTAATTAATTTTACTACGCATTTATAAAATAAGTTATTCTTTATGGAAATTAGCATGGATTGAACATATAAAGCCCCATTGCATCGGAAATTTAAGGTTAGTACTAGGGTTTGAAGTGGGCTTATGGCTAGATGTCATGAAGCTAGGGTCGAACTCAGATCTGACTGCTTCAATATCAATATAATGATTGGAAATCATATGATGTTTGTATGCAGGTGAGTGTATATTTTTGTGCTGAAGGCAAAATTATGAATAGAATGAATGTCACATTCTCAGAAATGTAATATAGAACAACAATTGGAATCTTTTTCTAACCTTCTGGATATTTATGCTACTTATTACTATCAGTGAAAGGGTTCATTTCTTTTTTCTTTGGTTTGTAGCATTTTTCTTTTAAAATACTTATTACACTTGTATAATCATCAACTTTAGTTATAAACAAAGGCAAAACTCCCCATACAGTAGTGCCACCCTGTGCCAAACAGAGTAATCAATGGATGCCAGAAGGCTTGTACACAAAATCCCTATCTAGTGCCTACTCATCCAATATCCCCAGACTAGTTTCTAGCTTGTGGCCATCATCAGTGAGGAGCCTTGGATCTGAGAGCACTGCACCTAGATCTTAGGATCCAATGCAACCCTCCAGCAGCCACCTTTTAACTCTACTTTCTACAAAACTATGAGAACGAAATTGAAAACATTGTTAATAGTATAGAGATGGTGATCATGTGATGTTTGATGGTTTAACACCGGTCCTGCCTAGTGGGCTGGTGGTGGCTGTGGTTGTTTAAGAGCCAAAGACACCAAAATGTATGGGTGCTGAATTGAGTTCAGACCCATATGGCTATATAAGCTGTTGGGCTTAGATTGAAGATATTAACAATGTTTTCAATTTCATTCTCATAGTTTTGTAGAAAGTAGAGTTAAAAGGTGGCTGCTGGAGGGTTGCATTGGATCCTAAGATCTAGGTGCAGTGCTCTCAGATCCAAGGCTCCTCACTGATGATGGCCACAAGCCAGAAACTAGTCTGGGGATATTGGATGAGTAGGCACTAGATAGGGATTTTGTGCACAAGCCTTCTGGCATCCATTGATAACTCTGTTTGGCACAGGGTGGCACTACTATATGGGGAGTTTTGCCTTTGTTTACAACAAATTATGTGCTAGTATAGAGATGGTGATCATGTGATGTTTGATGGATCAACTTTAGTTATAATGTTATTGTTTTTTGGTCATTAAAATTTTATTATTTTCTCATTAAAATTTCAACAGTTTTTAACATATCTCAATTTTAATATTATTTCAATAAAAGTACAAATAACATACATTTTTATCTGATTTGTTTTCTTTATTTTTGTTTGTAAACACAACACATATACAAAAAACACATTTCCATTACTTATTTCATTTATCGCTATTTTATACCAATCTCTCAATGGTATTCTGTCCTATGGAAAAGTTCAGAGACCAATCATATAGCCAACTTATCCATATCTCTATTATTCATGATTTATTGTATAGAACTTCAGCTTCATATATCTCCTCCCAGTACATTTGTCATCTAACAATGTTAATCTTTTCTGTTCTCTTTTGTTATTATCCATCATTCTGTCTCCAAAACATCCATTATTAAGCAATTCTTTATTTTTAGCATATGTTTGATTCATTTTATCTATTTCTAAAACTACTTCATTTATCATTTTAATCATCCAATTATTTTTTTCCATTTGTTCATGTCCACATCTCAAATGCTTTCAATATATTTCTACTTCTTTTACTGTTTTTTTCACATTTCAAACAAGATAATAATAAACCTCATACATGGCAGCACTTAATTATTTTATTAAATTTATTATCTCTTCAAAAGTCCACAAATATTAATGTTCTTGTACTAAATATCTCATTTGCATTCTTTCCATTGCTATATTTTTTTTTTACTTTATCTCTTCACTCAATTAATTATTCAAGTATTTAAATCCATTTCCCTGTTGATCCATCTTATCATGAATATTTGCTTGTATTGGCTTTGTTTTCCATCCTATTCATAATAAACATCTGGTTCTCCTAGCATTAATCTTCGTTTCATATTCCTTACATCCTTTCACTAATGTATTCTTTCATTCTCAACTATAAGAGCCATATCATCAGTGATATTGTCTAAATAAACTTTAGAGAACACAAATGGCATGCGTTATTCATATCTTATATATGTTTCTATAACTCATTTTTTCAGACTCATTAATTATCAGTCTGGGTTGTTATGCTGGCTTTGGATTGGTATTTTTAGATCTAGTGTCTGAAACCACTCTAGCACTTCACTGAGGAGTGCCAAAGCACGAAACCATTGGTCTGGTGTTTGGGTGTGGTTTTGGATAGAGATATTTTAACTGCTTTCTCTTGCTATGCATTTATCACAAAGTTCGTTGAGCAACTAGCAAAGCTCTTTGTTTATATAGTTATTTCTTTTTTAATATATCTGTCTACAATTGTTTTAACAGCGATGTTAGCTTTCCTTGTGCTCCTTTCTCTCTAAAAACTAAACTGTTCCTCATCAATTTTTTCAAAATTCTCAATAAAATTTTAAGAGATAAAAAATTTAATCTTCTGTACTCCCTTCAATTAAAAGCTTTTTTTAATCAATTGAAATTATTATTGTCAAAAATCCATTATTATATATCAAATTGTACAGTGCAACAATTTTCTTAATAGTTTCTCCCAATTTTTTCAGAGATTCTATTTTTGCTGTTTCACATTCAACAACTTTATTGTTTTAAATTTCTTTCATCAATTTAATTGCTTCTATCAATCTATCCATACCTCATTTCCCTACTTTAATATTTTCTCTTTTATGTTCATAATTAAATGCATCATTTTTTTCTAAACAGATATTAAATACATTCTTTCTATCTTTTCAATATATCATTTATATCAGTTAATATCTCTCCATTCTTACTAGTTATTTTATTCATTAATCAATGTTTCCCCACGTGACATTTCTAATGTTGAAACAATTCTATTTCTCTATATTCTTGTCCTAGCCAGTGTTATTTTATTAAATTTGTTTTTCTTTTTAATTCAATACTAATTTTTGTGTATATTTGTTTTTTCCTATTATTGATATCCTTCTATATACAGTAATTAACTTTTCTTATACAATTATAATTGATATAAACACTAGAAACCGTAAGAAAAGCTTAAAATAAAAGCTTTATTATATTATGCTGAGCAGTTTTCGATATCTTAATTCTGATATCTTACTCATAACAATGACTAGTGGATGAGAGAGTTGTGGCTTTAAGATACAATGCAAATTTTATGTAAATATATGCAAATGAGTTATATATATAGCTCACTTCTTAGAGAGATGGAAACATGATTCCTTTTTATTTATCAAATTAGTATTGTTAGCAATATGCCAAAACTCCTTGCATTTGCAATCATTTCTTTCTATATATACAATTCTAGCTGATGTAGGTTCAAATGTGAGCCCAAGCTCTAAAAATATAGATTGTTGTCTGAACTTTTTTTAGTCCTTCTATAAAGGTATTAATATTGAGCACTGCAGCAAATTTGACAGCAATAAATCTTGTAAACTATCTGGGAAGTATAGTCTGTGTGTTTATTTTTAGAATAATTAATCCATCTTTTTTCAATATTTCTTTAATTATCCAGCTTTGTTTTGTTTTAGTATTCTTTTGTTTATCAGAATCATCCACATATTCCTTACTTTTGTCAATTTTCTTTATTATTTTTTCACATATTAAACCAAATCTTCCTTCTCACATTCATCTCAATTTGTTCAAGTCTCATCTTTTTCAATATTGAAAATATTATAAAACTTTTTATATCTCTTTCCCTGTTTCATCCTTTGTAAATTCAATTTAATTTTGTCATCATCATATCATGACCACAGTTTATATTAACACTAGACAAAGTTTGTAAACCCTTAATAAAATTCTTATATCTATTCTCGGTCAATAGTGTCTGTATCATAACATTCTGTATCACTTGTACCTACCCATGATGCAATCTTCATGGATGGTTTTAATTATTCTTTACAAAATTACACAAGCCAACTACCTCTGACTTTCTTTCTTCCAGTGTCATAATTACCAATTTATTTCCCCATTTACCTTTCCAAAAGCAGACAGTTTTCAAATGACCCAAAAGCTATACACATGCAATTTTACCCTTATAATATATTATTTTCTTAATCTTTCCTATTTTTAATCTATTTCTACATCATTACAACTAATAGTTGGTATATAAGCTTGTATGAATACCAAATCCTTAATATTTGCAATTATCCACATCATCAAAGTATATCATCAACACAATCCACCTTTACTATATTATTCCAAATGTTCTTTCCAAAAGCAATACTAATTCTATTTATTGCTTTTTCATCACCAAAATCAAGTATTTTAACATCTCTATTGATTACTTCTCCACATCCATTCATCTCACTTTACTTTATCCTATAACATAAATTTCTTTTTTTTCCATTTTTGCAAATTTTCAAATTTTCTTTCCACTTCTCCATCATTTTACATTGCAAGAACCAACTTTTAATGACTATTTTATAAAAATTTTATGGGTCTATGATCTGAGTAGTCCAATGTCTACTATTTTGAGATAAGACAATGAAGTCTTTTTTAGCTAAGATTTTATGACCTATCTGAGTTAATTTTCTGTTCATGCTGTTAATGAAAAACAAGCAAATGATAAGGTAAAATAATTTACCATTGTCTTTTTTGCCCAGCAGTAATTTTCAATATAGACTTAATACTCTAAACATTTTTCATAATTAATAATCTGCCTACAATTTCCTCTTTGACATTGTGATCGTATGACAACTTGGAATAATGCTGTTCCTGAACCAGCATTTAGTGGATGATGACTTGCTTAATGCAACATTTTTAAACATCATATATAATTTATGGTCGTAACTAAATAATTTATGGTCTTAACTAAAGACACAGATGCTCTCAATAAACATTTCAGTATTCTTTTATTTACTAGATAGCTCAATCAATGCAAAATGACCATTGCATTATCTGTTCCAGATATATTTATGACTTGACAGATCTAATAAGCATACAAATAACAGTCAATCCAGATGCAAACATAGCTTCATTTATAAACAATCTATGTTGTAAAAATCACCATATTTGTTATATTACAAATATGTGACCTAAAATTCTTTACTTTCAAGGACTTGAAAGTAAAAGAGAAAATCTCTCATGAAAAAACCAGGAAAGTTAGAACTGTAGCTTATCTGGATTGTGGTTTTATTCTTACTTTGCATATGCACTAGATCTTCTATTCTTTTCTTACATCTGGGACAGCTAATGCAAAGACACTTTTGCATTGGATGAATAATCTACAAAATAAACAGATGTTAAAATATTTATTAACACCATTTAGTATATTTGTCAAAATGTGTAATTAAAATGGAAATAACTACTTTCCCTTGAGTTATGTAATATCAAAAACTATGAACGGACAGAACAATACTATTGTATCTTTTAGCTCTGTTGTTATATAAGCTTAGTCTTTTGACCTATGTTTAAACTATAGCTATGAATTTTGCTTATAATTTTAACTTGTGCACAAACTAAATGATCTGAAATCACCATTGATATGTTCACAGGATGAAGAATGAGTCTTAGTTTTAACAATCGCTGAATATTAAATGAAATATTGGTTTTAATAAATGTAATTATAAATAATCATAACTTTAAATACCACATGATCATCATTCTTATGCTTACTTATAACTTTTATTAAAACAGGCAAAAATTCACTATATGTATTGCCACACTGCAAGCTAGAATAACCAATGGATGCCAGAAGGCTTGGAAATCCCCATCTAATGCCTACTCATCCAGCTCCTCACTGATGAAGGCCCCAAAGCAGAAACTAGTCTGGGGATATTGGATGAGTAGGCACTAGATGGGGATTTTATGCACAAGCTTTCTGGCATCCATTAATTACTCTAGCTTGCAGTGTGACAATATGTATAGTAAGTTTTTGCCTGTTTTAATAACTTTAAATACCTGTCATTGAAACAGATGTAACTACGTCCTATTGAATTATGCAATGTTAAAAACTACAAAAAAAAATAGAAGTGATGCCACTCTATTTTTAACTCTGTTGTTATATAAGTTTAGTTTTTTGACATAGTTTTAAAACTATAGAGTGAATTTGTTTATTATTTTAAATTATATACAGATTCAATCATCTGAAATCACCATTAATATATAATCAAGAATGATTCTTAAGTTTAACAATCTCTGAATATTAAATAAAATATCAATTTTAATAAAAGTAATAATAACAATGTTATACATTTGTGATTGAATTAGCTTAGTCGGAGATAGTAAATTCCATTTCAATTACAAGTATTTTAAGTTCATTCATCTACCAAATCACAATCTTATTATTCAGGTAAATCAAGATTAAATTCAATATAAAAGGAAAAAAATAGAACTTTACTTTCTGTCTCTTTCTCAGCTATTTAAATCAATCTATAGTTGATTTAAATGTTTATAAGGCAGAGAAAATATTTATTAATTCAATAACTTGTAAATAATACTGTAATAATTAAAAACACAAGTCAAACTTGATAATAATTACACTAATATATATATCACAGATGGAGCTCTACCAATAGCCCACTCAAGCTGTCAATAAATGCTGAGAGAGAATCGAAAATAAATTATCTCTTTCAAATTGTCCACACCTTTAAACCATGGTTTCATGCTAATTGGCAATCGTCAGTAAAGGGTAGGGGGGACTAGAAACTAGATTTAAATCTCCAACTCTACTGAACAGCACTTATGTAAACTGTTCCTATAAGTTTGAAAGCACGAATTTTTAGATACGTAAATATCACAAAATCCAGCTACACAAACTATATAGCTATATGGGTCTGAATTCAGTTCAGATTCTCCACATAGTTAAAAGGGTCTGCAATCTATATCATTGCTAAAACCTTCAGAGATACATTTTATGATAAACAAGAACAAGTTAAAAATTTTTTTAACCTGCCTATAGCTTGCATTTTATGATCACAAATGGAGCTCTACCAATAGCTCACTCAAGCTGTCAATAAATGCTGAGAGAGAATCGAAAATAAATTATCTCTTTCAAATTGTCCCCACCGTTAAACCATGGTTTCATGTTAATTGGCAATCGTCAGTAAAGGGTAGGGGGGACTAGAAACTAGATTTAAATCTCCAACTCTACTGAACAGCACTTATGTAAACTGTTCCTATAAGTTTGAAAGCACGAATTTTTAGATACGTAAATATCACAAAATCCAGCTACACAAACTATATAGCTATATGGGTCTGAATTCAGTTCAGATTCTCCACATAGTTAAAAGGGTCTGCAATCTATATCATTGCTAAAACCTTCAGAGATACATTTTATGATAAACAAGAACAAGTTAAAAAAAATTTTTTAACCTGCCTATAGCTTGCATTTTATGATCACAGATGGAGCTCTACCAATAGCCCACTCAAGCTGTCAATAAATGCTGAGAGAGAATCGAAAATAAATTATCTCTTTCAAATTGTCCCCACCGTTAAACCATGGTTTCATGTTAATTGGCAATTGTATCTAAAAATTTGTGCTTTCAAACTTATAAGAACAGTTTACATAAGTGCTGTTCAGTAGAGTTGGAGATTTAGATCTAGTTTCTAGTCTCCCCTACCCTTTACTGACGATTGCCAATTAGCATGAAACCATGGTCTAAAGATGGGGACAATTTGAAAGAGATAATTTATTTTCGATTCTCTCTCAGCATTTATTGACAGCTTGAGTGGGCTATTGGTAGAGCTCCATCTGTGATCATAAAATGCAAGCTATAGGCAGGTTAAAATTTTTTTAACTTGTTCTTGTTTATCATATATATATATATGATAAACAAACCTGATATTTAGCATTATCTGAGTTTTAAGCCAATAAACATCAGATGATCACTATTTCTTATGCTTGCTCATAACTGTTATTAAAACAGGCAAAACTCTCTATACGTATTGCTACTCAGTGCAAACTAGAGTAATCAATGGATGCCAGAAGGCTTATGCATAAAATCCCCATCTAATGCCTATTCATCCAATATCCCCAGACTAGTTTCTGGTTTGTGGCCTTCATCAGTGATGAACCTTGGATCTGAGAGCACTGCACTTAGATCTTATGTCAAGCCTTCTGGCATCCATTGATTATTCTGGCTTGCACTGACTGGCAATACATATAGAGAGTTTTGCCTTATATGAGTAGTGATCTATTTAAATAGATTAGATAAATATAGAAAGCCAGTTTTATTTCTATCTGTAACCAATTTAGTCTTAATAATGATTGATGAGATTTGGCTGAATATTGTAAACATGATTTGTTTGGTAAGTGATTTAATTCTATATAGTGGTCACTTTCTGCTATTGGCTTTCTTATCTTATTATATATTTAAATACAGTAGTGCAGTTTGTTCCCAAAATATTAAAATGAATAAATATTGTCTCTGCTTTGTAAACTTTTAACCTAAATAGATTTATATGTTATAATTATATTTTTCAGAATTAAAACAAAGCAATATAAATAAACATATATTTTAAAGCATTTAAAAAACAAATAGAAAAAAAAAATTTTTTTAATCAGTATCATAAATTATAAATTTAAAAAAAAAGAATTGAAATAATGTTTTTGATTATTAAAGTTAATGAAATATTAATAAATTCTAATTATAATCGAAATGTTAAAATGTGTTTACTAACATATCTTTTGTCAAACCACTTTAAAAGAGTAATAATCAAGTGAATATCAAAGATGTCTGACAGTAAAAAAAATGTCAAATAGTGTATTGTCAGAACATAACTCCAGTGGAATAAAATTTCAATAATTTCTTATTGTCTATCAAATGATAGAAGCAGAGCTGTTTTAAGTTGTTTAAAGTAAACTTAGTTTAACATTTTATTGATTTGTAATCATTGCCTGCATTTTGATTTATTTAACCAGCTTAAGAGGAGTTGCATTTTCTATCTATACATAATTCAGCTTTGAAAATGGTTGTTGAGTTGTGGATTGACATTGTAAACAAGGCATGGAGAGTGTTTTGATTATGTATAATACCAGTTTAGCTATTAAAACATTTAGCTTAATATAATTAGAAACCAACCATTAACCACCTAAACATTCACAATAAAGATAGTAATCAATATTTCTCACTGCTGTCAAGGAAACCTTCTCACCTTTTAATAAGAAAGAATGGAAATCCACTCTTACTAGAGGTCCATTGAATATATATGGACACTTAAAGATTGCAACTTGACCAAATATTGATACAATGAAGTTTTAAATAAACCTCTTTAAACATGAAATCAACATGTCCATGTAATGCAAATTAATAAATATGTATATATAATTTTCACAGTTTCCTGAAGCCAAGTACCAACTCCCATTTTTCGTTTTGGGATGCATATCATCTGATTCATGATATCAATGCACCCAATACCATGATCTTCAACATTTCTAACTTTTGGCTTATTAAAAAATTTAAATGGTGGTGGTTTGAGCTGAAGTACTTTAATTTCCTAATCAAGGTTAACCTTAGTGACTTTCCAATGGACTATTTTCTTATGGTAAATAGGGGTTTTTCATCCTTAGATTCTATTTGCTAATTATGTCATTGGGAAGAGGACACCATCAAACATATTTTCAAACAATGTATTGTCTTACACAAATGTAGGCACCTATTTACTTCTTTGTTCAAGGAAAAATGTCCACTCATTGCAACCCTAAAGTAAGCAATCAATACAGGCATATTTGCTGTAGTTAGGAGTGCTAACTTTTATCATATTCCATGTGGCTCAGTAGATGCTCATTGCTCTTTGATGCCAATTGTACTGACCCTTGGCAAACTTTATTAAAAAAAATGAAAACAATGAGGAACAGGGACATGAGGTTGACACTTGAATTCATCTATAAGACAAAGTAGGAGTTAACAGACTTTGAAAGATCTTCTGACTCCAAAAAACTTTAACCTAGCTGAAAATTTTTGATTAGTATTCATACCTGTAATTTTTTTGTTGTTCATTTTAATACATTATACATAAGCATAATAGCTCATAAATTGTACATCTCATGATAAAACATTGTATAAATAAACCTGTAAACATCACATGATCACCATTTCTTATGCTTGCTTATAACTGTTATTAAACAGACAAAACTATCTATATGTATTGCCACCCTGTGCAAGCCAGAGTAATGAATCCTAGATCCTAAGATCTAGGTGCAGTGCTCTCAGATCCAAGGCTCCTCACTGATGAAGGCCACAAGCCAGAAACTAGTCTGGGGATATGGGATGAGTAGGCACTAGATGGGGATTTTATGCACAAGCCTTCTGGCATCCATTGATTACTCTGGCTTGCACTGAGCGGCAATACATATAGAGAGTTTTGCCTATTTTAATAAATAAATGTGTTTTGATAAAAAAAAAGAACTCCCATTTTTTGTTTAAATTTTACGTTTACATTCTTTTGTTACTTTTTTCTTTTTTAAATCTACTTATAAATAAATGTTAAAATATTAATTATAATATACATAATAAATAAATATTTTTAATCACATCAACCTGTAGGCGTTTGATTTTTTTAAAAAGGATTGTTTCATATTTTAAATTAATTACAAATTACATTACTGATTAAATGTCAGATTATAACCATACAAAATAGAGTATCATACTTCAGTTTATAGTATAAACCTAATATAAAATTTTTAAAGCTAACTTCTAATCACTGATGAGTGCTGGTTTAGCACGAAATACGAGTATTGGTGATTGTTTATCTTTTCAACATGTGTGATCAAGTGAAGTCAGCAGTATGAGATAGCATGGATAGTTGAGGGTCAGGTGAAAGTCTGAGTTCAAACTCCCTATATATTACATAATGGAGTGCAGGTATGAAAAAGTCTGTACTGTAGAAAAATTCATATATTAAAAAAAAGTAATATCCATTGATCTTTAGGTCTAAAATCCATTAGTCTATTTTCTTCAAAGACACAAATAATCCAAAATTTTATCGTAATAATAAAAGGAAAATATTTAATATGTTTTAAAACGAATTGAATTGTGATTTAATAATTAAAATAATTTATATATGTTGAATAATGAATTTTTTGTTATTGTTAAACTTTACATGACAAACAAAAAATGGCCAAGCTATAATAATCAAACATATTAACTTTCATATGAGAAAAACAAGTTTCTTTTCTTTAATAGATGGGGAAAATATAATTTTCAGATTTTTCTATGTGTCATTAACAATAATGTTTCCGTTGCATTTACATATATTCGGAATAAACACAGACTCTCACAATATGGTTAAATATTCATTTAATCAAATAGATATTATGTAAAACATGGAATTACTGTACAACAATTAAATCAAGGGATTTTGGAATCTTTCTAAGAGTACTTAAAATTCCAGCTGTATCATGGCAGCTTGTATCATTTTAGGTTTAAATTTTTAACAGTTGCTGGTTTAATGTGAACTTACTCCACTGCTTGAGTTATATTAGCATGTTTTCGGTTCAATGTGAGCTCCCATTATTGCTTTGCAATCAGTTATGGTCAACCAGTATTTGTTGTTGCCTTGTTCAACCACCAATATGACTGCTTTTTTTCTCTTTCCATAAAGTGAGAAGGTGGATTTTCTGAACATTTCTCCCTCTTGACCTGTTTCTATCATTGGTTAATTCATCTAGCCAGCAATTCATTGATTAGTTGTGATGAATTCTGAATATAGGTAAATCCATTGTTTGATAGTAAGTCAGGCTGTAACAGTTACAAACATACCTGCAATCATCTAGTTAAAAAGTGTTGCTTTAAAGAAAGTTATAGAGATGTTGCATCTAATTAGAATTTTGGAGAAAATAACTATCAACTATGTGAAATAAGACAATACCTATCCTATGTAGTCAAAAAAAATTTACAAATATGATTATGTGTAATAATAGGCAGTCAATCAGATATACAAAGAAATGATTGTTTTAGTCAATGAGTTTTATGAAATTGTTCTAAATGAAAGTAATTTAGATACATGGCCACATGATATTTCAATCTCTAAAGAAACTCATTGAGTACTCTTAATTATTTTGTGGTGCATGTCATATCTGGATAGAATCTGGTGTTACAAAAATCTTTACTATGTCTAATATCTATAATATGGTGGGAAAGTGCTGATGTGTCTTGAGTACAGTGGAATTATTGTGGTAGGTAAATAAAACTAGATAATTGTATGATTACAGTCGTTTGCACCTTAAAGTTGACAATAGAGATAGTGATTCTAGATTTTCTGGAATAACATGATCATGATTCAATGATAAGTGGGAGAAGTTTATAAAACTTCACTCTCTCTAAAATTTCATCCCTCCCCCATAAATAATGGTGATAATATGAAATGTCTGGCATTCTTGGTATAATGATATTGTCAATTGTTTTGAGGCAGCAGTTTACTTTAAATAATAGAACAAATTTATACTTATTTTTAAATTGCTTATTTTTTTTTGTTTAATAGTTAATACCTTAATAGATGTTTCATGTATTGAATATTGGAGAGTTATACTCACATGATTGATGTAATAAAACTATTTTATATTCTAATCATTTATTTATAAGTCATGTAAAAAACAATTTTATACATAATACTGACTACTTAGAAAATAAGATATAAAGTGGTACAGCAAAATCACCAGAATTTTTTTAAATAATACTTTTAATGTTTTTTACTCTGCTGTTGTTAATGTAAATAATATTAATTACAATACTGTTGCCATTTTATTTTATTATTGTTAGTAGAAAATATTTTTTTTAAAAAAAAGAAACTATAATGAAATTGGGTACTTCTAAAGACATGGGATATTTGAGTATACAAGCAACATCTTGGGAACAAATAATTTTCTTTAGTTAATCAATTTGATAACTGAAATACAGGTTTATTATATACGTGTATCAATATATTTAATACATAAGATATATGAGCGCAGACTTTCACACAACTCACCACTCTATCTCATAACACAGATACATTTGAACACATGATTATTTGTCTTTCTGACATATATGTGTTCAAATGTATCAGTGTTATGAGATAGAGTGGAGAGTGGTGGGTCCTGTGAAAGTCTGTGCTCATATACTCTATATATTAATCAATTTGACTAGGCTTTTTCTTTTTATTTTATTCAACTACACAAAGCTTTAAAAAATAGATAGAAAGATAGATAAGTAATTAGATAAAGGTAAATATAAAGATATAAGATAAAAATTAATAAATAAGTAAAGGTGGAGGAATAGATAAAAGTACATAAAATTAGGTAGGTAGGTAAAGTTGAATAAGTAATAGTACGTAAATAGGTATAAAAAGAATCCAGATAGATAGGCATATAAAAGAATCAGTGTATGAATAAATGGATGTATTGAAAGATGGATGTATGAATTAATAGGTAGATGGATGATTAAATGTGTGGATGGGTTGGTTGATAGGTAGACTGGAAGTGGTTAGGTTGGTGGACAAAAGAATAGATGTATAGATAGATAAATAAATGGATATATAATTAGGTTTATGAATGGATAAATTGATAAATAGACAAATTGAAAAATATGGATACAGATAGATGGAATACTATCAATGTTGATATTTTATTATTATGTAATGTTCAATGCTATTAAAAAAGTTAGTTCTTTTAAGAATTATAATTTTGCGATTTAAATCAAAATATCAGTGGTTATAAAAGAGGGTCTTACAGTATGACAATTTAACTTTTAGAGATTAATGGTTTAAATATATAAATATGATTTGAAATTGAATTATAATTAAAAAAATGTACTTACAGATAAAAATGTCAAAATCAAATTACTTGGTATTATATTTTCTTTGAAAAACGTAAACTAAAAATGTTTTGATTTGTTTGATGATTATTAAAATTTTTCCATTCCAATAAATATTTCAATAAATAAATCAGAAGATTATTATTTTCTTACTAGCATTATGAACGATAATACTTTTAAAAGAATTACAATTATTGAAAAAATTTAAAATATATTTTTATATTTGATATATTCACATCATAATTACAGTATTTACAAAATATATTTCTTCTGTAAAAAAAAACCCAACAACTTATAAATTAGAAAACTAAATTCATAGAAAATCTAATTATTATATCAAATATTTTATTATGCAAATAATAAATTAATTAACTAATAAAAATTTAATAAAACTTTGTGAGTTCTCATTTATATGTCCGGATCTCTACGTTATACCTTATATCTGTTAAATATTTTTCATTTAACTATAATTTTGATAACATTTAATGACAGTATTTAAACATTATTTTCTGCTTATGATTATAACATTTATGTAGTGGAATTTGTTTGAAATTTTAACACCTTGACAAACTAATAAAAATAGAACATAAAAACAAATTAAATCACACATTAATGGTTAAAAAGTGTCTTGGGATGAAGTGTTGAATTCTGATGTTATAGTAATTTGGTAATTTTAAAGAAGATACTTATGGATATTTATTTAAATTGTCGAACTTTACTTACTGATATTTTTTTATCATATCATCATCAACCATTATCAATCCACTGCAGAATGAAGGTCTCTCCAAGTTCAATCCATCTTCTCCAATCTTTAGCTTCTCTTCTCCACATCACCCCTGCACACTTTCTCCCCTAGTCCAACCATCTCACACATGGTCGCTTTCTGGATCTTTTATAATCTCTTGGAATCCAGTTTAAGACTTCAATTATCTATCTATTATCATCTCTTCTAGCAATATGTCCAGCCCAACTCCACTTCAATCTTTTAATTTTTATCAATGAGGTTAGTAACACCCGTTTGTTCTCTTACCCATACATTGCGGGTTTTTTTTTATCATATATAACTTGGCTTATTTTTTTAGTTTTATTCCAACAAAAGGTATAACTGTAATTGATAGAAAACATTTTAAAATTTATATTCATAATTTTTTTCAATTAACTTCAATAATTATATTATAGTTAGATCCTAAAATCATTACATTCAATTAAAATTGACAAAGCAAAATTTAAAACTGTAAATAGTTAGTAATATGGATTATAAAAGTATTATAAAAATCCTAATGCTAACATAAGCTTTGATAACAAGATATATTGAATAAGATGTAAAATAAATCCTGAATAATAGAAATGATGTAAAGGTATCTTTATGGATTTGGTTAGAGTTATATTCTTTTCTCCCAACTTCTTATTAAGAAAATTAATTATTTTAGGAGTTAGATTAACAAGTAATAATATCCACAAGCGAAATAATGGCAGATTCTCACCACAAGGTTTTTTAGGTCCTATCATATCTGCACTATGTATTGCATCATGAAAAGTAGCAATATGTTTGTATCTAAACTCAAAATAAAGCAGTGTGATGGCATTGGATTCTATTTTAAAGTGGAAAAAACTGCATTGAAAATATTTGAAATAATAAATTGAACCCATAAGTCTCAAGAGCATTTTTAAATAGTTTGCAAGATTTTATGATGCAGGAAAAGCATTAAAATAATCTGTGAAGATATGAACCTCATTGTCATATTTAATTTCGTCACTCATGATCCAACAATCAACTATAAAATTTTGATGGTGTATAATTACATTGCCACTGACTAACACATATATAGATTAAAACAGGCAAAACTCTCAATGGTGATCATGTGATGTTTAGTGGTTTAATACCAATCCTTTCAAATAGCATAGTGGTGGTTATGGTTATTAAAGAACCAAATACATCAAAATGTATAGGTATTGAACTGAGTTCAGACCTATATGACTATATAAGCTAATGAGCTTGGATTGAAAATATTATTGTGTTTTCAATTTTATTCTCATAGTTTTGTAGTTAAGTAGAGATAAAAGGTGGCTGCTGGAGGGTTGCATTAGATCCTAAGATCTAGGTGCAGTGCTCTCAAATCCAAGGCTCCTCACTGACGAAAGCCACAAGCTAGAAAATAGTCTGGGAATATTGGATGAGTAGGCACTAGATAAGCATTTTATGTACAAGTCTTCTGATATCCATTTATTAATCTAGCTTGCACTGAGTGGCACTACTGTATGGAGAATTTTGTCTGTTTTAATAACAGTTATGAGCAAGCATAAGAAATGGTGATCATATAATGTTTAGTGGTTTAATACATATATAGATTCAGAGATAGCACAAACAGAGAATCAGTCAGTTTTTTAATAGCATATACTTTATATTACATCATTTGAAAAATATCAAATTTGATTTAAATAATTTTATTTTTCTGCACTCAAATATTTCTAACTAGATATAAATTAAAACTCTGTTAAAGTTATCTATTAAATCTACACAGACTCAAAAGTTTTTGACTTAGGCTAGTAATATATTTCCTTACTATCTTTATAGTCTAACCATTTACAGTACATATGACCCTTGAGACTTAATAAAATTATAATGAAGGCTGAGGTGAACAGTTTAATTTCCTAAATGGTTTGTTTAATTGACAGATGTTGCTACCCAGGAAAAAACTGATCCTTGATGATTGTTTCCTCTAGTTCATTGTTTTCTGTTGCCTTAAAAAAAAGATTGCTTCTTGTTCTGCAAGTTTTTCTGCTCAATTCTTAGATAATTTTATAGTACTATTTTATAAAATAAGGCAAAATTAAACTTTTTAAGCTGATTAATAATTTAATTAGCTCATCTAACTTAATATTATTTTAATTAACAATCTATAGTTCACTGGGTTTTGCATTAAATTTTTTTGTTTTGTAAAACTTATTTTTATATTTCTTTTAATTATACATAATAATTCAAAAATGAATTTAAACATTGCTTTTAAATTATGCATAATGAATTTGCAGCCTATTTTTTGGATGTTTTTAATGACTACAGTGTTTAATCTTTTGTTCTTACTATAATTTATTAATGTTATATATAGAGCTTTCAAAATAAGCTCTTAACAAGCCTTTGAGAATATTCTCAACCCCAGACCGGTTTCCGCTACTGGTTTCATCAGTGAGGCGCCAGGATATTCAAGGACTAGATTAACCTGGCACCTCACTGATAACACCAGTAGCAGAAACTAGTCTGGGGTTGAGGATATTCTCAAAGTTTGTTAAGAGCTTATTTTGCAAGCTCTATATATAACATTTGTAAATACAAGGTTATTAAATTAGGTCATGTGACATCTGACTTGATTTTTTTTTTTGTAATAATTTATTAGCTAACAGTAAAAATTCATTCCTCTTCCTACTTGAGAAACTTAGTCAATGAATGAATATACTATATGTAATCTTGAAATTTCTTTAATCTTTCCATATGCTTTTGTGATCACAGTGTTCTATACTTTTTGTGGTTTTGTTGTGTCTGTTACATAGTATTGAATTTCAATTTCATACATTTCTATTTGCTCATCTTTGTCAATCTGATTTATTTTCAATGAAAACATCCCTTATTTTTTAATAATTTATTTACTTTTTGTTATTCATGCAAGATTTTTAATTTATCTTCAGTGATTATTTTTATATTAGTATACATTTTTTCCTTTAGCATGTCATTGGTAAATATGATTTTGATGTTTGATATTCAATCCCATTATTTAATCACAGTATATTTATTTATGTCGATAATTTTATTATGGTTATTCTCTGTAGATATTTTTTATTTTACATCTCAAATACAGACTTCTTCAATTATAATATACATCATAGTTTGTCATATTTAATATAGATTGAGGCTGTCTATTTCTTTTTGTATTTTTCAATTTGTATCATTATATTTAGTCATTGGAAGGATCCATCATGGAGAGTATCTGGATATCTTTTGTGTACCAAGTCTAAGGTTTTTTATTGCCAGGTAATATGATAACTCTATCCACCATAAATGCATAATCTTCACCAACATATTGAAACAGTAAGATTCGTATTCGAATCTTAAGTTTCACCTTTTTCTGTCGTCTCTCACTGACCGGTCTATCCCGCCCAAATTTAAACTTTTGATATCGAATTGTGTGTGTAACAATATTAAAAATGTATAAATATGTGTAGAATTCAGCTTAAACACGCACACATTTCGATCTCAAATTAAACGCAATAAATAGAGATAAAATAATATAATTTAGATTTCTTTTACTTATATAAAAATGTATAATTTTAATCATTTATTTTGCATTATAAAGTTCGTATTTATTGCTTTGTTTAAATTTCATTTAATAATAATTCTAAAAAAATATCTGATGTAATATTTAATTAAAAGTTAAAATAATCTTATGTTCCCTTTTTGTTTTTGAAATTTAAAAGCATCGGTCAGTGATAGATAATAAATTAATTAAAGAAAAATTCCCCAAAATTAATTAGAAATGTAAAATGTAAACAATAGAACGGCAGCTTTCTTTAATTAAAAACCAATGAAATGCATTGATTATCCTCAGGGCAGATTAAGTAGAACCTAAAAATATCTTAACAGAAATGTGAAAGATCAAGATAAAAAAAAAGGCCATCTTAGACTTGCTGGAGACATTCACTTAAACTTTAGCTTTGCTCTCGATCACTGAGAGTCTCCAAAAATATAAAAATAATTTGTTCCTGCCAAGGTATGACCGAGTAAAGCACCTAGATTATTCTCCATCGGGTTATGGCCCACCGGATGCTGAACTTTCCATTGCCCGTCATAAATTCACCATGAAGATCTGCTGCCTGAAATGAATGAGAAAGCTGCTGCTGCCATGAAATTAAAGAAATATCTAAATACAAGAAAGACTTGCCACTCGTGAACCTTTTGCTGATAAACTCATGGAATAAGAAAACTTCTTATAAAACAGGTACCTGTCTGTGTTCAAACTCTAGAGTACTCTAATAATATGCTATAGCTCTTCTTCATACTACTTATCTAAATTGTAAAATGTAAAAACTACCATTTGTATAACTAAATTGAATAATTAATGTCATGTGTAAATGTATCTAATAATCTAGCTTACCTCTATCTTTCTTGGGTGCGGATTTCTATAATCTACATTTCTATCTATAGTTATTATTTAATTATTGCATGCTCATAATTATTTCAATTTTCAAAGTTTAAATCTATGATCGCTTAAAACAATGAATGCGTGTCAAATTTTCATTAATATTTACTTTCTTTAATAACTTAACTTACATATAAATCGACACGCATTCAGTGCATCATTTATTGTAATGCAGGGTCTACTACTTCGCAAATGGCTGGCATATTAGTTGTAATAACTCCCAGTTTATATATATTTTGTATTTATTAAATTTAATGAATAATTCTAGAAAATCCCATTTCTTTGAGAGTCGCCAGAGTTCTTGAGTAAATGTTGGTAATGTAGGGCCAAGTCAGAAATCTATTTAAATCTCATCATAACCGTTTATACAGTATACATGTGTTATGTTTTAGAGATGCGATGACCCATTCCGCCATAAAATTTCCGGATTCTTCAGGGTTGAAATTAACCCCTGTCGTCCTACACAAGCGGGCTTAATGGGTGCTCCCGTAGGATTTGACAATGTCATGCAGCCAGCAGGCAAATCACGCCACGTACCGCTTGTCCCTGGTTATGCTTATATGACACCTTACTTCATCGGACTGAGGCAGAGACCAGTCTGATATCCTTATAAACCCATTCGCGGCATTGCAGTTTCGATATACTGCCATTCCATATCGCCTTTCTAAAGCGTACCACGTGCTCCTTTGCTCAATTCTATTATTCTATATATCACTCCGCCTCTGCATTATCTTCGTAATTCACTCTCAAATAAATGTTTGCCCTTAGTTATAAATAAATATTTTAATTAAATAAATATATGTCTGCCGTTACTCTTATAACCCATACTTTAGACTCTTGCATTGCAAAGGTATAAATCCCTCCATGCATGCATTAGAAATACTCACTCGAGAATTTTAGGTAGCTAGATTACGCCTTCAAATAAATGTATTCCTTTTGTAAACATTACAGTATCGGAAATACCGCTACTGAAATCCTCAATATAAAATAATGTCTAAACAAATAAATGTATTCTTTAAAATATAATCATGTCGCAAATCCCGCTACTGAAGCTGTGAGTTCATAAAATATTATTAGTCAATGTTTTATTAAAATGTATTAATAAATAATTTTAAACTATATGTCTGCAATTACATTTCATTTATTTGATACCCATTCTATATAATATTCCCCCGATTAGGTAAATATGAATGTTTAATTAATATTAGTTTGGTTATTGGCTAACTCGAGAATAAAATCATGAATCTCTTGCATCTCCCTGACCACCGTGCCTAAGAAAATATTTACTAATGTCGCATCAGATGCATTGTTTCGTGGATTGTATTGTGGAATCGATAAACTATGTTCGAACTCAGTACCACGGGTGGCTTCGCTAATCGATGGTGCTGCTGTTCTGTATGGTGGTCGAATTCTGCACTATGTTTACGAGTCACACGTTTTCTGACCGTTACAATATAAATTCTTACAGTTTATCTAGAAATTGGGGGAAATACATTGTTTGCTAGTTGGTCAGATTTTCCTGATAACAATTTATATGCAACTGCTATCCTTGTCTGCCTTGATCCACTTTGCTCCTTTTATAATTATTATGTGGGTTTGATTGCAGTTTTTATTTCTAGCACTTTTTTTAGGGGGTGGGTGTTTAACTTTGTCTAAAATTATAAGCACTAGAAGTGCATATCCTCGTGTTCAAAGCACTTTTTTTTTGCATTTAATTTTACCCTGATAATAATGGAAATTTTTATATCCTGCATTTAATTTTACCCTGATAATAATGGAAATTTTTATATCCTGAAACCATTCCATGCAAATTATATGACAAATTCACTCTTTTACAATAGATAATAGTAGGTCAATTATTGTTTTATACTTTTTTACTAGCACTTGGTCAATTAATTTTAGCTTATATCCATTCACAACTTCATTCATTTTCTCTATTGGAATTTTAATATAGTTAGATGACAATGAACTCCATTCCTAATGAGACATTATAAATATATTTGAGCTATTCAATTTCCATGGTAATATTTTTGTTTACAGATTTGCAATTCCATTATGAATTGTTTATTCCAGTAATATTCAAGTTTCTCACAAATTTCTTCTTATTCATTTTGTCCTATTTATTTGTGACTGAATTTCAACTTGTCTCTTTCTTATTATTTGGTCTATGGCATATATGAGCTTATTGTCTCTTTCATATATATTTAAACTATTTTTCATTTTATCTATTTACAATCTTTTACTCAGTGTCCATTCATTTATTTATTTGTTTTGTAGATACCTGTATTTTGGCTATTGTTTGCTTTATTTTGAAAAGCAAGTGCTTGTTATAATATTGGCTTTAAACTATTCATTTCTTAATAGCCATCTCATATATTAAATACAATTCAGTCATGATTATTGTCTGAGTCTATCATCAGTCATGCCCATCTTCTTCTGCAGCAATTATAAAAAGTATGTTGTAAAATCTCCATACATGTAATCCTCAGTTAACTCATTAAAAGCTATATTGTTTTCTTTAATTTTGTTTCTTTTTGTTTATCTCTTATTTCTTAAATTTATACTAGCTATGTGGTAAGATAAATAAGAGCTAAAATATTCATTCAGCTTCCATAATATTTTCTCATAAGTAAAGAAGACTATTATAATCTGTTTACTATTTCAATAATCTCTCCTTTCTGAGAATATAAAAGTGCTGCTATCTTATTTTTATTGTCCTAAATTGTATTTATTTTTTAAAAATCTTTATTTAATGCATTATATAGAGAGACAATTTAGTTACAATGATCACATTGAATTTGGTAATACAGCTTTGTCTAAATGCTTCCACTGTATTAATTTCAGTCTATTTACCGTTATTGAACTGCTCTAATTTGTTATCATATAGATTCACTTGTTGATTTCACCATTTGAATTTTATGTCTGAATACTAATTTTACAACAATATATCTTTTAAGTAATTACAATTTTCTTACACCTTTAAGCAAAAAATATTTATTATTATAATTACAGTTTCGACTGTTCCTCACAGTCTTCTTCAGATCTACAAAAATTTAAATATTATAACAATACAACCAAACATATATATATATCAATAAATTAACAATGAATTTTTATATATAATAACACTCTTAAACACTATACATCATTTATTACATTATGTTAGTAAATTATTCAATCCTTAAATGCTTTAATTTTTAAATTAATTTTTAATCATTAATATTTTATATTCCTTTTTTTATATACATTACTAATTTTAGTTATCTACAAGATTTGAAATTACTTTGAAACCAATGTTTTTTTTTAATGTGTTAGCTATGCTAACCACTCAGCCACCAATGCTTAACATTGTTCCTTTTCATTTTACTAATTATTGTATGCGTTATTTTTGCTGTGTGTTTTTTATTAAATCGAAATCATTTGTGCCCCATATGAAATAGTAATACTTACTTAATTGATTTTAAAATCAATTATGTAAATAAAAAATTGTTATAAAAATCATAAAGATTTTAAATTCAAATTTTATTTCAATATTATCATGATATAATTCCATATACATATATGTAGTCATTTCATGCAATAGAACACAAATTGTTTATAAAAATAAGACTATTGCATATTTTAAAAAAGTAATACATGAAAAAATATTCTACTGAATTATACTTGTCACATAGAGTATTATATCTTTTCTCATCTATCATTACAATTTAACCATTTCGAATATATGTGATCTAGATTTATATTTCCATCACTTTGATATGATTTTACTCTCATCTGCCTATCCAAATGACTTTCTCCTAAATGATTTTTTTTTGTTCATTTTTTATTAAATTCATCATACTGAAACCTCATTCACAATCAACGTTAGTGGCCAAAAACATTCCACCAATATCCAGTAATTTTGAATTGTCCTAAAATTGTTTATTTTCCAAAAAAAAAAAATATCATATCCACAAAAGTAGTTATCAATTTACATTTGATTTTTCTTTCATGGTGAATTTAAAATCATTATATTGCCTTATTACAGACAATCTGTCACTTAAAAATGGTTTTATATTTTAAGCAAAGAGACTCAATTTCTGCAATGCCATAATTAAAAATCATATGTGGAAAATGCTGTTACATCAAATGTTGTTCATTCATGTATTTCAATTTACAGAAAAAACTTTTTTTCCAAATGAAAATATAGCAAATTTATAAATGTGAAAGTGGAACTTGAGTTAACTTCAATATTGTTCTCCTGAGCTTTATCAAGAACAAATATTATTTCACTGTCCCATGGAACATTAGTTTATAAAATAATGTTTTAAATGTAGGGGATTTGAACTCATATTTTCAAGCAATCTTCAACTATCCACACTATCTCATACTACTGATACACATGTCCACACACATGCAGAAAAGATAAATAATTACCAACATATGCATTTTATGCTAAACCAGCACTCATCAGTTGGTCCAGATTATCATCTCCCACACACATATATAATCAGTGCTCTGTTTATATTAAGATAAATCTTTATACTTTAGTGAACAGGATTCAATTTACTCCAACCTCCGACTCTTCAGTCATCCATACCATTGAAAATCTGATGATAGAATGCCCAAATACCATTCTGATGCCAATATTGCTGTCATTCCCATGTTGACCTCAAGTCACTCTGACCCTTCATGTATAGGATAGTATCCAGTTAAATACATAGAAGAGGGATGGGCAGAATACAGGCTTAATGTGTAAGATTTGAAATACAGGCATATTTACAATTAAATTCCGGATATAAGTATGTCTGTATTTCAAATCTTAAGATATTGTTTTCTAAATTTATTAATTTTTCCATGAACGAATTGAAATGCATTAAATGGTGTTAGATGGCATCGTTGAAAAATTTTACACAATGCAGCAAGTTTTAAAATTTCATTCAAAATTTCTATGTTGCCTAAAAGTCAAGGTTTTCTAATTTCTTTAGACAAAACTTTGAAATGGGATCATCCACATCTTCTTTAAAATATTCAATCAAAGAATCATTATTTTTAATTATTGTTTAAGTGCAAAATGTCTAAATAAAGCACCCTATTTCATTTAAAACTTTAAAATCAAAGTATAGGGGATTTGAACTCAGATTTAAAGCACCCTTCAACTATCCACACCATCTCATACAACAGATGCACATGGACACACACATGTAGAAAAGACAAATAATCACCCAAATACATATTTCATGTTAAACCAGCACTCATCAGTTGGTCCAGATTATCATCTCCCACACATATATGTATAATCAGTGCTGTTTATATTAAGATAGCAAATTTTCATACTTTAATGGACAGACTTCAATCCACTCCAACCTCAAACATATCATCCTTCCATATCATTGAAATCTGATAATGAAAACTGAAATCTCATGCTGATGCCAATATTATTGCCAAACCCATGTTGACCTCAAGTCACACTGGCACTCATGTATAGGACCTTATCCACTAAATACATATAAGAGGGATGGGCTGGATACAAGCTTGATATGTAAATATTTGAAAACAAGACCCTCTTTACAAACCTGGAGCTTAATTAAGTATAGGGGATTTGAACTCAGATTTCAAGCACCCTTTAACTATCCACAACATCTCATATAACTGATACACATGACCACACACATGTAGAAAAGATAAATAGTCACCAATATATGTATTTCATGCTAAACCAGCACTCATCAGTTGGTCCAGATTATCATCTTCCACACACACACATATATATATATATATATAATCAGTGCTCAGTTTATGTTAAGATAGCAAATCTTCATATGCAATTGACTCCAACTTCCAACTTTTCAGCCATCCATATCATTGAAAATCTGATGACGAAAACTCAAATCCCATGCTGATGCCAATATTATTGCCAAACCCATGTTGATCTTAAGTCACTCTGACCATAGGACCTTATCCATTAAATACATATAAGAGGGGTGGGAAGGATACAAGCTTGATATGTAAATATTTGAAAACCAGGCACTCTTTACAATCCTGGAACTTAATTGTAAGTATAGGAGATTTGAACTCAGATTTCAAGCACCCTTCAACTATCCACACCATCAATAACTTTATTTTTCAGAAGGTCCAGCAGTGTATTGGAATTTTCTTCTTTTTGTTGCAGATCTAGAAAACAAAGTATAAATTGTTCTTATTACAGTTCCAATCTCTTATACTAATTTAACTTCCTTCCAACTATCACAAATGCCTAAATCTTCAGGATTCACAACACAATGTTGTTAAACCAAATACGATATTTTTTTTTAAATTTTGCTGCGATACCATTTGTTTTACCCAACATCATGGACACACCATCTGAAGTAAACATAATCATTTTTTGCAAATCAATATTATTGTTTATATAAAATTTATCTATCGCTAATACAATTGAAGTTGCTACATAAGTTTTCAACAATTATTCCACCAAAAATAGTTTTGTATTGGTTAGAATTTTCACATCTGAATTTAAAATATGAAATTAAGCATTCGGTAGTACTAATACAAGTACTTTTATCAGTAGTTAGAATGTGAATGTCAGCTTTCTAAATTTCTTCCATCATTTTTTTTTAACAATGGAATTAATTATTTCCCAAAAACGTAAAAATTTTTACTGCGCCAGCTTTCCGAAATTTTTATATATATATTGCTATGTGTTCTTTAATATCTTGGACCAAAAATAAAGAAATATTTATTTTAACTGCTAATATTACATTATCAATTAAAATTTTGACTTCTTCAGAATTGCTTTTTGTTTCATTAAATAAACACAATATTCCTATTGCCGGCAATGAAGGGTTTTTATTTTTTAATTTTTGTATGCCTGTTGAATAAATGACATTTAAAAAAATCTAATTTCCAAGTATAATTCCATTTTTCCTGATTATGAATTCATTTTGTCCATGTATATAATGACAGTAATTGCAAATTATACCACTTACCTCACAGAATGTAAATATTTCTCGTAATGGAATTCTTAATTTACTATTACTTTTTGGAAAATCTGTTTTTACAATTTCAGTAAGCTATTCAATTTTAAACTCACTGTCTGTTTTCTTTCTTTTCAAACTTTTTGCCAAGGCCATAACTGTGAATAAATCAAGTAAAAAATATAGTTTACATAATACAGTATATAACTATAATAATATAAATTTATTATATATATTAATAATATTTTTATTTAACAAAACTAATGTACCTGTAATGCCTTATTGATAATGATAAAAATAAATAAAAATGAAAAGTTTATTCTCATAAAATATAGAAAGGTAAGAAAAGGGTGTGTGTTAAATAAATATATGTGACATACTGGATAAAAGTACGCATTGGGTGCATGGGAGGTGAGCATATCATTTCAAGATCAGGGATCAGAATAAACACATTCATCGAATGAGTCTGATCATCAATGCACCAGTATAGAAAAAAAATATTTTTGAATTTTACTGTACATGGATGTATCTTCTTCATGCATAATTTTTAAAAGCATTCTGTACCTTAGCACACATCTTAGAGGAAACATTGTTTGCAACTGCAAATTATACAGTTTATTGTCTGAACTGTGCCAATTTTTACTACACTTTTTTCCCCAATTTCTTATTAAGAAACAAATTATTCTACAAAACATATAGGTAAAAATGATGTATACACAGGATAAAATTAACTAATAGGAAAAGATACTATAAATATATTATTATTGTAAATACATCAACTTTTGTGTATTCACACTGAATCATTATCTCATGCTGTGTATTCTTAAATAAATAAGAAACTCAAGAAATGGCTTATGACTTTTATGAGTTGTTACTTCTTTCCAATTTGCAATATATGAACCATGAAGAAAATTTGAAGCAGAGATACATTTTTATTTTGTATGTAAGCATGGTATGATGCAGTTGATTGAGGATCTAGCTTGGAATTGGGAGATTTCAGGATTGATGCCAGCATTCACAATTCTGGTCCTCAAAGTTCTTATAAACTCCCAAACAATAAAATCATAATGCCTTTTTTATTTAATTTAATAAATAAAATCTATTATTATAAAGCACTGAAAATTTTGAAATTGTTACATCTGAAGTTAAACTTGATAATATGCTATTACTTTAAATATTGTAAATCTCTGTGATATTTAAACTTCCAATCTAACAATTTGAAGATTTTCAGTGCTTTATAATAATAGATTTACATTTATATGTCATGTTTGCCTGATCGTGGGTGGTTATAAATGAGACACTGTTCTTCTCCTGAGATAGATTAAATAGATTTGTGCAATTCAAAATTTGATTATAACATCGTGCACACAATAGATTCAAGCCCTGATTTAGCATGGTCAATTAAAGTTGGTGTATTTATAGAAATTCACTCTAAACTTAAGTGATTAACTTACATTGTTTAAACTCTTACTGGCATGTGAGTGCATGGAGATTTATAATATTTTAAGTAATAGCACATTATCGGAGTTCAACTTCAGATCTAACAATTTTAATAAATAAAATTAGTTACAGGATTGGAAATATATCTAATGTTATATTTAGCTAATGTCAAACACATAATTGAATAATTTTAAAAATGATTATCCATTTTTAAATAATACATTTAATATTTTATTACATTAAAAAAAAATGAAAATAAAAATCCTATTTATTTTGGCTATTTTTCCTTCTATTTTGACAAAAATATATTAACTTTTTTAAATATCATTAACACTAATATATTTTTAAAAAAATTCCTAAATTTATATATATATGAATATTAAGTGAAATACAGATATACATATGAACATTTATTAAATGCCTGTTTTAATAAAGCAAGATAAAATTATGTGCATGTACATTGCAAATATATATGTAAAAAATTATGTGCATATATATATATATGTTAATTCTAATAATTCATATGACATATATATATATATATATATATAATTAACCTCAACCTTAGACATATGCTCTGAAATAAATAAGATATTTAAAAACCAAAGAACCTCAAGAAATTGCTTAACTTTTATGATGATGATATTCTTCCCAATTTATAAAATGTAGATTATGCAAGATATGCACCAAAAATATAATGTGATGTGAACTGAATCACATGTTAATTCAAAACCTTGTTTAATTAACAAGTCTGTTAATGAAAGATGCTAATGTTATTTTATCTACTTCAAATTCCAGTAAAACATCATGTGATCTCCTTGTCATTATGCTTACACAAGTTGTTAAAACAGTAGAAATTTTTTTCCATAGAATAAATCAATCTAGTGGAAGCTCTAGTAGATCAATAAATGCCAAAAGGTTGTGCATTATAGTTCTATTCAGTACCTTTCTATCCAATATTCCCAAATTAGTTTTTAGCTTAAAAACTTTTTGATCTGAAAACAGTGTACCTGGATCTTTGAAACTAAAGAACCCCTCCAATACTTATCATTTATCTATTTGGTTGATTATAAAGATAGCCTAAAATATAAACCTAATATTTTAAATGTTGTATGAAAAAAAATTTCTGTTTAACAGATTATGTAAACATAAAGACAAATTGATTATGTGATGTTTAGTGGCTTAATAACAATATTAACCAAAGGATATACCTGACTATGGTTTTGTATGATTGTAAAAGCAAATTGGCTTTGATTGAAAATATTATTGTGATTTTAGTTTGAGGTGATGGCTTTATAGTTAACCAAAAAGATAAAAGGTAAGTGGGAGAGGAATGAATTAAATCCAAAGATCCAGATGCTCTACATCCAGATCCAAATTGCCTCACTAATGAAAATTGGAAGCTAAAAATTAGTCTGGTGATGTTGGATTGGAATGATCTGCTTCATAGGGATTAAAATGCACAATCTTCAAGCATCTATTAATTAACAGAATTTACAATAGGTGGCACTACTGTGTGGCAAAAAATTTGCCCTTTTTTTTTAAGATTTGAAATACTGGCATTCTTCATATACCTGGAGTTTAATTGTAAATATAGGGGATTTGAACACAGACATTCAAGCACCCTTCAACTATCAACACTATCTCATATGACTGATCCACATGGCCACACACATGTAGAAAAGATAATCACCAATATATATATATATTTCGTACTGAACCAGCACTCATCAGTTGGTCCAGATTATCATCTTCCTCACATATATGTAATCAGTGCTCAGTTTATGTTTTTTTTTTTTTTGCAAATGCCAGAATTGTACTCAATTTAAATTTACAAAAATGCTTTTATGCAGATGTCTGATTTATTAGAATTTTTAATTTAATTAAATATAAAATAATTTTTTTTTAAAAGCTGAATTAAAAAAAACATGTATTTGTAAGTCTACAACAATTAAAATACTGGAGCCCTTAGAGAACTAAGATATAGCTTGATGCTAATGATATTTATTGGAATATACTTTATCAATTCAAAATTTTATCATTTCCACATAATTAACTTTTTATAATTTTAAATTACATTTAAAATCTTTTTTCCTCTTATAAATATTAAATAATTAAATTATTTAAAACTGAGTAAGAAACTTAATTATTTGTAAGTCTACAATAATTAAAAATACTTCACAGAAGCTCCTAGCGCATATATATATATAATCAATAAAGCAAGTCATATATAACATGACATTATACTTAAAAGGCCAGATTATATCAATAAGCGAGATGATACTTGCGAACTTCCTCCTATTTGGAAAGATTTTTTTTAAAAAACATTCCTAAATTTAACATTTTTGCTATTGGTGGAATTTTAACGTTTTATTCAAATCAGTGATTGTAGCGCCTCTACAACCGTCTTTCTACCTTTTATAACTCTCTGGATGACTTGTGTGACCAAGTCGAAACGTCAGTATATTAATATTAAAAGTTGTTTTTTTTTTTTAACACGGATGAACCCGCAAAATATGTATTTTATATATTTAACCCGTGCAAATCTTCGTTTTAACATATATATATGTGTGTGTTTGTAATTATTTAAAATATTTTATAATATATACAATATATACATGTATTCTCTCATGTAAACATATCAAAGTGGATTTAAATAATTATATGTCAGTGTCTCTAACTAAATATAAGTTAATATTCTTCATTAATATTACCTTTTAACTATATACAGATTCAAATATTTCTGACTAGATTTATACTAGTATTATACTTTCTTCAATGATTTTCTTTACAGTTTCAATTAATGCGTACTTGTCTATTTTCACTCTCTAGTAATAAAAGATTGACTTTTGCTTTGTAATAGCATTTATATCTGTTCAGACCTTTTGTTATTTCTAGAATATTTTATCCAGAAAAAATGAATGTAAACATTTTAATCTGTTTAATAAATTTTATTAGCTTGAATCTAACTTAATGTATATTTAATTAATAATATAAAGTTTGCTGGACATCACATTAATTAAATTCTTTTTATTAATAACAATTAATTTCTTGTTTTGTTAAAACTTATTTTGATGTCGTTTTTAATTATATATAATCATTAGAAGCTTAATTAAACTTTATTTTTAAATTATACATAATTGTTTCAAAGCCTATTTTTTTAACTTTGCCTTTTATTATCACAGAAAGTTTAATATTCTAAATAATTTACTTGTTAATGTATATATTTCAGCTGATTAACAATTTTTCTACTTTATCATATTTTAGAATATTACAACAACAGGAATAATTAATTTCTGTCTAGTATTATTAATATAAATAAAAATAATCTTAGTGCCAAACGACGTATTAATTGGAGTTCTTTTAATACACAACTTAGCATAGTGATTCATGTATAAGAAAACTGAAAATGTAGAATGGTGCACAGTATTCTTTTAGATTGGATAATGATTTTAAAAATGAGAAAAAAGCCTTTTATAACTGAATACTTAAAATGCACTATTAAAGAATATCCTACTACAAAAAAAAATGCTTATTGCTTTGAATAACTTTTATCAATCATTACACTACCACTAACAATCTTAAAAGTTATGTAAATTAGTGAAACTGTTAAAAAAATTGTTTCCCATTTCCATAATGTGATAGATGCCATCTGTGTAGTATACTATTTTAATGTACTCTTTCTAAATAACAAGTTTTTTGTATAGTGTGTCCCAGAAAAAATGTGACTAGTTTTTTCTCTAAAATGCATGCAGTTCTAACTCTAAATCAGTGTTTCCCAAAGTGGATGATGAAGAATTCTAGGGGTGATAGTGGGTTCAGAAATGTTTGGGGGTTGTTTAGATGGTCTAACCTTTTCTCCAGATGAACCAAATCATTGGCTTTAAATCGCTCTCAAACTGCTAATTTTTATGTTATTTTGCCAATTTTATGGTTATTTTATAAATTGTTTACGTGCAATAATTTATAAAAAAGGGAGATAGAGTAATTGTAAATGTTTTGCACATTTTTGATGGTTTTTTCTCTATTAACAAGTTAAAAGAAATGCAAGTTGTTATTGAATGCCTAATTTTAAATTTTACTAATACACAGAAGTGGTCATCCTGTGCATTATATTTTTTGTTAAAAAAATAAAGTAATTTAAGGCCAATATATGTTGAGAGAATCTAAAAATTTGTCATATCTCAGATTTTTTTTTTTTTTTGTTTTGAATCTTTTGTAAAGATGGAAAAAGCTATTTCCATTGTATTAAAATTCGAAACTATGTGTAAAATGGACCTTGTTAAGGAATTATGAGTCTGAGTGAAAAATGAAAGAAGTGAAAGATAAAGAGGTGTAAAAAGCTATATCACTTGTGTTCTAATCAATTATCCAAGAAATTGGAGATAACGACTGTAATACTAAAAGAGGGGCACTCAACTTGTATTACTATAGGTGTGCCATAAAAGGTTTTCAGCAGGTGATGGTGAGGGGTCTCTTCTGAGTTTATTGTTTTTTTATGTTTTGTCTGCAGGGTAGTTAAGAGTTTGTTGAACTAAGAAAACAATTCTAGTTGTAAAGCAGCGGAGAACATTATGAAAGAAGGCAGAGCTGAGCCTAGCTTCAAATTATAGTTTGCCCAAACTTCATAATTAACTCTTGGTTGGATGCTGTCATTATTATAAAGATTTCTAGAGAAAGCTGAGAAATATAAAAATGCCTAAATCATATCATTAAAATGCTAATGAAGTAAAATTCCAATGTTAGTGCACTAGCCAGACTCCTACCCTGCTGTCATGTAGCTACAGATGCAAGCTTATGATGATGAACATCTTAATGCCTACATTTTTCTGTGAAGAGAAGCCCTCACTGCATTGTTGTCATGGTTTATAGCACCTTTAAAAGTTACTCAGTCTAGAGATGGTTAATGGAAAGAAATGAGAAGGAAGCTGGATGGTATAATTTTTCATTTTATTTATTATGATTATTTCTTGTTGCTATAAATTTTATTGTATTTTTTTATTATTTGTATTTTTTTTAGTTCTGTATAAATTATTATTTGATTTCCTACTTTAAAACAGTTCTACCAAATTAATTTCTGGAATGCTTGTGTGTATGCCAGGCGTATATTCATATATACACACACATTTGTTTATTGTTGTTTGCTTTCAACATACTGTTCTATTTGATAAAAGAGAAATTTACTTTGCAGGAAATCATTATTATTATTTTTGTAATCTCTGTATGTGATTATTGAAAATTTATTGACATGTTGTTTTTATTTTGTTTTGTTGGCAGATGGTATTTCCTTTTTGAAAGTGTTTTTCTCTTCTTGAAAGTAGCACATAAAGATGAGGTTTAGGTTCAGCCTTTCAAAGATATACCACCTAAAACATAATGGTACCAATTAGCAGGGTATTAGAGTTTTGGATAGGGAGAAATCAGGAAATATTATCGATTTTGGTTTGATTTCAATAATTTAAACTTAAATTTAATAACTTTAATTTTTTTTTTTGTTATTGATATTGAGTTTATGTTTATGCCTTATTCCGATGTGTGACATTGACATCATGTTATATCTTGTGTGCATCATATGAATTATGGGCTAGGCATAATCCAGTACATTATTATTAGTTGCTATTTACGTCAAAAATATCAAACAGATTGAAAACAGAAAACTGTTATACTTGGGGAGTAGGGGGCATTACAAAATTTATGACTTGCAAAGTGGGTGGTGACCTCAAACATTTGGGAACCTATGCTCTAAATCAATGCACATGTTGCATACTGTTATAGTTTTGATTATTCACAATAAAATTTTAAGATATGTCTAAATTATTGGTTATATAAAATATAACAGCATGTTTGATACCATTATGAATTTTTAATGTTCTCTCTGCCATCATGCACTTTAAAAACTACTTGAAAACTGACTCTATTTAATATATTAGTATCTGTTCAATTTAAAACAATGTTTAATGTTACCTATTGTTCAATCGTGGTTTATGGTGCAAATTACATTTCTTCTTGTAAATCATGATCTAGATATGCTATCATCTTAAAATTTAGATGGTTAATCAGTAAACTGTGTTATCACATAACTCATGCTAATTCAAGTGACTCACTGCAGGCAGCTTAGAGTAAGAATCACTCATCAGTTGCTTTTCCACTAGACAAAAGCTGTTAGTAAAATTAATGTTTTTCATAAATTTTTAGCAGACGTTGAATTTATAATAAGAAGAGAAAAGTCTATTGTTGAAATATAAAAAAACACCTGGAATCAGTGATTTTTAATTAATGGCAGTCTATTAGTATAATCTATAACATGGGTGGTTATTCTAGATGAGTGAAAATAAGGAACGTGAACAAATTTTGTGTTATTTTGGGAAAAAAGGATAAATAGACAAGGATTATAATAAGTGTAATAGTTAATAATAAATTAATCTTATTTTATTAGAAGATATGTTTTTGTTCAGTGTATATATATATATATATATATATATATATATATGTGTGTGTGTGTAGTACAAATAAAATGTCAGGTAATTAATATATATTGTAATAACAATAAAAATAATAAATATATTGGTGATTAACTATTACATACAGTCTTTCAATCTGCAGAAGTACTTTTAGTTAATTACTTATTCCTTTTAATGGCAGTTGAACAGGGTTAAGTAATTAAATAAATTACTTTTGTGGAATGACAGATTGTGCATAAAAGTTAATTACCAGTATATTTATTATATATATATTTAATCTTGTAATTAAATATTAATAAATATAGTAACATAAATATATATAAAGTACAACTTTAAAAACTGTTTTCCACCTAGTAGCGCTGTTGACTAGATTTGTAGTCTTTGTCAACTGTATTTATTAATATTTAATTACAAGATTAGGGATATAACTTTGAAGAAATACACATATCGAATAACAATATCATTATACATATATATATATATAATCTTGTTATGTGTAGAAAAGATGAAAAAGTTGAATAAAAAAATGCTTATATGCTATCAAGTAATGCAAAAGTTATATTTGAACTTGAATAAAAATTAATGTCTATAACTGGGGATAAATGGATATAATAATTTATGATCTGATAAAAAGATGATTAATGTTTATTCTTGTTTTTAACCACAAAACATCACATGATCACCATATCTTATGGAGAGTTTTTCCTATTTAATTTTCTTGCATTTGTTGAAATAATGTAATTGTCAACTTTTTTATGTTATATTGTAAAATAAATTGAAATGAGAAAATTACCATAACCTCTAACAGCAAATTATTATTTAAACAACATATTTTTAAATTCTTATTCAAATGACAATTATGCTTTATTATATCTTTGTTTGTTCCATATAATACTAAATTATCCATTCATTTTACTACTGTTACACAATGCTTTATTTACCATCCTTTTTTACAATTTACAGTTTCGATTGCCCCAGCAATCTTCTTCAGAGCTTTATATCTCCTAGCCTCAACTCTAAAAAAAAAAAAAGAAAAAATTGAATTTAAGTTGAGACTAAAAGATATAAAGTTCTGAAGAAGATTGCTGTGGCAATCAAAACTGTAAACTGTAAAAAGGGTAGTAAATAAAGCATTGTGTAACAGTAGTAAAGTGAATGGACAATTTAGTAGTATATGGTATACATTTGGCAATGCAATAAGAAAGAGTAGTTATCTTTATTTGTTCTGATCATTCAATAGCTTTATTTGACTTATTGATGATATTGTAATCACTTTTGCAATTGGCTTCAAGTATCTCAATACCCATTTATTTGATAGAGAAAAGTTGATCTGAAATGTATATTATGTAACAGGGTTTGACAAGCTGCAGTTGGTGAGTCGCATGTGGTTCATTAATTTTAATCTCAGAGTTCTTTTTAATATGATATTCATAAACACATTTTTATTTCATCTTGTAGTTTGTAAATAAAAATTTTAATCACTCTAGGAGAGAAAAAATATGTATTACAAAGTTGTTTCTTGAATTCAGCCATATTATATAATAGTAATTATGGTATATGATGCTTTAAATATTAAAAATGTATGAATAAATCAAACTATTAAAATAATCTTTTGTGTTGGCTTGCTTATTTGTAAGAGAATTTTGATTTTTGTTAGAATATATACAGATTATGTTATCTATTACTAAAATAAATATTCTCTTATTCTTCTCCTTCACTTTCTTTGCATATCTTCATATAATTATATATATTGCTTATGACACTCTATTCATATACACGTTAATGCAACAAATTTTCTTAAAAACTGTAAGAAAATAAAGAAGTTTATAAGAAAATTTGTTGCATTAACGTGTATATGAATAGAGTGTCATAAGCAATATATATAAAATAAATATTCCAATATATCCACAATCATTCAGAAATTTATATTTTTCATAAACCCATTTTTTACCTCTTTCTATTAGGGGAAGGAGGATTTAAACAAAATGACTTTTTATATTAAAGCATATACCAAATCCTATTTTAAAATAACAAAATCCAAAACTCAACCAGTCTAGTCAAGAAAAAATAAAATCAAACACACAAACAATGGTTTCACTTTTCAAATGTAAAGAACTACAAAACTACACTATATTTATATTAAACATTACCCACAAATCCGTTTACTTCCCACCCACCCTTAATATTAAAAGAATTTTTAAATAAGTTAATTGCGTCAGAATAATAAATTTTCAATGAAAAAAAAATAAAGATTCTTTGATTCTTCTTTTGATTTCATTTTTAAAAAAAGCAATAAAAAGAAGAATTAAAAAATCTTTATTATTGATAATTTATTATTCTGAAGCAATTAACGTATTTAAAAGTTCTTTTAATAGTAAGGATGGATGGAAAATAAATGGAATTGTGGGTAATGTTTAATATAAATATGGCGGTGTTTTGTAGTTCTTTACACTTGAAAGATCTGCTTCTAGCAGTGAACCATTGGATGTGTTTTTGATTTTATTTTTTTTCTTGGCTAGTTTAGTTGAGTTTTGGATTTGGGGTAATTTTAACTATTTATTGACTAGTTTAGCTTTATGCTTGTAATGTTTACAAATCCTATTTTATATAATATTAATTCATAGCAAAATCATTAAATATCATTATAAGTTATTACTAAAGAAAAATCAAAGGAAAAGTTTTTTGTGGCTTAAAAGTATTTCTATGTGTGGATCTCAGTATTTTATTAATGTCTTTAAAATTTGAAAAATAGACGTTCACAAGTAGTTTGTTTATTTTTATTTTTATATAGTTAAATAAAATATATGTCTTTTGGTGGTTATATGTTGTTTACATTTAGATCGTGAATAGAACACCATTATTAATAAAAAAAATATCTGGAAAAAAAATTGTTGCAATTATTAGATAGATTTTAAAATATAAAGATTATACTTATTACCCCAAAGCATTCTCTACTAAAAATGCTTTATCAATAAAAACATTTTTAATGCAAAATTATTTATTATTCATTGAAAAACCTTTTTTAGATTGAAAGTTTAAATAATAAAGTTTTCTAATTATGTACTTCATTTCTTTAGTCTCTTTTACTTATTTGCAAAATTGATATTTTATTTTAAGATTACATTTGGTTTTTAAAATCATAACCTTAACAAGTATTATGAAACATAAATACTTGATTGTATTTTTATATTGAACTCTTTTCATTATCTAATATGAATATTGAATGTCTTTAGAAAACATTAACTTTATTTAAATTTTTCAATTACATTCAACTGTTAGTGATAGCACACAGATTAGTATATGCACAACATTTCGAGATGTATTATTCTCCTCTCTTCTTCAGGTATTGCTAATCCTGAGCAGTGACAATACTAGCATGAGATTTAAACCTGGATGCTTAGATGCTTGAGTATTGAATTTTAAGGTAAGACTCTAACATACTGAGGCATCCTGCCAAAGGCAATAATCAGTAGAAATTTTGTATACTTATCTATGAGGTTTCTCCTGATTTCTCCATTTTTTCCTAAGAGTAAAGTTGATTAGTGTTTTCCATACATTATGTATAGTCACACTAGGTAGAATTATAGGATTTTTGCCATTGTCATGTGAGCAGCTTCTTTAAATTTTCTTCTTTGTATCTTTTCTTCTCTATCCAATATTTTTGTATTTTTCCAATTGAAAATATGTTCCTTGGCACATACATGGTCTGCTACTTTAGACACATCTATCTTCTAATCATCAGTTTATGTTCTTGTAAGTGATTTTCAATGGGACAACTGGTCTCACTAATATATGTTCTTTGACATTCACATGGTATTTCATAGATGCAGTTTTTTCTTTTCCGCATTTCAAGTTTAGGCTTTGTAGATGTTAGAATTCATCATAGTGTGGCATGGTTCTGGAAAGTTGTTCTGATGTTATACTGATTGCAGATTTTCCTTAATTTGTCCGTATTTATGGAATGTATGGGTACACTACAATATTAATAACTGTCTTCTCTCTTGATGGTTCTTTTTGATGTTTATTTAATGTTTTCTTAATGGCAGTTGATGGATAATTTGAGATGCTGAAAAGAAAAAAACTGCATCTATGAAATACCATGTGAATGTGCAAGTGTATATATTGGTGAAGCCAATTATCCCACTGAAAAGCACTTGCAAGAAAACAAAGTGATGATTAGAAGAGAAAAAACAGATGTGTCTAAGGTAGCAGACCATGTATATGCCAGAACATATGTTCAATTGGGAAAGTACAAAAATATTTGACAGAGAAGAAAAGGTACAAAAAAGAAAATGTAAAAAAGCTGCTCACTTGGCAATGGCAAACAATCCCATAAGTCAACCTAGTGTGACTATACATAATACATGGAAACCACTAATCAACATTGCTCTTAGGAAAAAGTGGAGAAATCAGGAGGAACCTCAGAGATAATTATATGAAATTTCTACTGACTGTTGCTTTTGGCAGGATGGTTCAGTTGGTTAGAACATTACCTTAAACTTCAATACTCAAGAATATAAGGGTCTAGGTTTGAATCCCATGCTAGTACACCTACTGGTCAGGCCAGCAATACCTGAATAACAGGAGAGAATATCTCTTGAAATGTTATGCATATACTAACCTGTTTGATGTGTTATTACTAACAGTTGAATGTATTTGGAATATTTAAATAAAGCTAAATTTTTTTAAAGACATTCAATACTCATATCAGATGATGAAAATAGTCCAATATAAAAATACAACTAGAACGCCATCATCACAAAACTTCAGGAAAATAATAAATATTTGATAAAGAACAGAGATTTGTTAAAAATAAAAATCATGAAAATGATTACCACATAAGTCTGTTCAAAACACATGATTGCTCAAAGAATTATTATTAATAAAAAAATGACATGTTAAATATTAAGTAAAATCAATTCTCCAACTTTTTTTCAATGAAATTAAGACAATTTTTTACTCTTAAAATTATTGCTATTATGTTAAAAGTCAATTTAGATAATCATTTGTCTGCGAATATTAACAACTGAACAGTAAATCTGTTTTTGTACTTAGAAAATATTATGATTTATCATCACAAAGGTAACTATTATTAAATACTAATCTGTTATTAGCTTAATTGTGTTATATTTTAGTCATCTAAACTTAATAATTTGCACTTCAATTTTATAAAAGAAGAAAAAAAGCACTATGCACTATTTTTAATATACAAAAACTAACAGAAATACAAATTGGTAAAATATATTTAAGTAAATTTTTAAATTGTTTAAAAAAAAGGAAAGAAATTAATTTATATATTACTTGCTGAATTTTATTAACTTACATATTTTGACTTTAAAGATAAATGTACCTTGATATGTCTTTTTAAGCACATAAATATATGTTTAAATGCATTTCATTAATTGATATTTAAAAAAAATTAAATTAACTATATTTTTACAGGTATTCTGAAGACGAAGACATTGAAACTCCACCGAGTCCTTATGGAAGAATGTGGTTTTCTGTAATATATGATGCAGCTGTTGAACAATTAACAGTTACATTAGTAAAAGCCAAACATCTTCCAGGTAAATGACACTGCTAAATTTATTCATATGTATTTATGAAATCACATTTTCTCATAACTGCTGACAATTCATAATAATATCCAGAAATTCAGCAAAAATTCAGCATTATAAGAATACTTGTTTATTTATGATATTGCAATTTAAAAATAGATAATAATAGTTTTTAAAAGTTGAGAAGTGAGATAACTTTTTAGTAAAGGCCAAAAAACAAACAAACAAGAACAGTATTGAATATTAAGTTATATTAAAATAATGTTTATTGTTTTTACAAATTATTTGAAGATTTATAAAATAAAAACGGATAATCTAATAAAAACGATATAGTAAACCACTTAATAAGTGATAATACCAACCCCAGTAAGAAAAAAATATACTTATTTATTGCAATGGGTTTGTTTAGAATGCATTAATAATTTAAACTGAATATCAAAAACATTATGCAAACAAAATATAGCTCAGATCAATCTGTTTTAATTATGTAAAGAGCACATACAAAGCAGCTATAAAATTCTATTGCTAAAATAAATTGGGTTGTAAGGGCTGGATGCAATGAAACATTATCATCAAAGATGATCACATGGTATTGTTTGTTTGTTCTAATGCTTTTTGGCTATATTCTTCTTCCTGCCTCCACTAGAAAATTAATATAAAATATAGACTAAATACATAAAATGTGATGTCTTTTAGAAAGTGGAAAAATTAATAAAAGACAAAAAAAATTACACAACCAAATAAAAATGTGATGTACTAATGTTTAGAAATATTGTTTTTGCTTTTTACTTTATTTATGACATTCTTATACAGGTAACAACCATAATTCCAGTTTGCTGATTTTTTTATTATTTTCATTTCACAAGTAAAGCAGCAAATAACAGTTTAAATTTTAATAATTTCATTATTGTTTTTGGTGTAATTAAAAATATTTGCAAATTCAAGCTTCATAAACTGAAAACTTCTAGTCAAAATATTCAATTTTGAAAATGTTGAACAAAATTGCATACATTTTTAATTAATCATTTAGTTTAAATTACAAGAAGTGCTAGTAGACATTGTCAGCATCAATAGTGCATATAAAACTAAAATTAATTTTTTTCCAGTAATTTTTTACTCAAATTGTTTGCAAATTCTAAAATAAATATATTGTCATCAGAAATACATATGTATATAAAATTTCAACTAGTGAAAATTGAGAAGTGAGTGAAAACTGAATAACAGAATTTTATTGTGACAGAAAGATTAAAAAAATGTATTAATGTTAATATATAAAGGATTCAAACTCAGAATTTCACATGAGTCTCAACTCTCCATGCCATCTCATATTGCTGACCCACCTGGACACACACACATATTGAAAAAATAAATAATCACCAATATATGTATTTCATGCTAAACCAGTAATTATTAGTTGGTACAGATTACTATCCTCACACATATATACAATCAGTGCTCAATTTTATATTAAGATACACAATCTTCATACTTTAATGAACAAGTTTCACACTACTCCAACCCACAACTCTTCAGCCATCCATTTCATTGAAAATCTGATGATGGAACATTCAAAGCCGACATTAGTGCCAAGGTTATCATCCTACCATGTTGACGTATATAAAAATAATATTTTAACATAAATTTGAACATTTTTATATTATGAATTATTTAATGAAAAAAACTGATACAAACACTGTTTAAAATATGAATAGTTTTATCAATGAATAAAAGTACATTTTCAATACTACAAAATAAATATACATTAAAAATGGTAATGTTTTAGGTTTTATAGAACTGGAAAAATACTTATTAAAAACCTTTTGCAACATTTAATTAGGAATAATAATTAAATATGATAGGACAGCTCTAGATAACCTCTAATTATCAAATTTAGGCTTATACTTCTGATAAAATAGCATTTTTTGTTCTTATTTAGGAAACAATTGAAGACCCAAAGTCAAACTTAGTGAAAATAAATTGCAGTGCAATGAATCATTTTTTACATTTTTATGAGCTTTAAATAAAGTTATTAAAAGAAATATTAATACATTGTACAGGCTTAAACCTGCATTTATATATGTAATATATGCGGGGTTTGAACTCAGACTTTCACACGACCCACCATTCTCAGTGCCATCTCATATTGCTGACCCACCTGATCACACATATATTGAAAAGATAAATACTCACCAATATACGTATTTCGTGCTAAACCAGCAATCATCAGTTGGTCCAGATTACTATCCTCACACATATATATAATCAGTACTCAGCTTTATATTAAGATAGCCAATATTTATACTTTAATGGACAGGCTTCAAACTATTCCAACTCACAACTCTTTAGCCTTCCATTTCATTGAAAATCTGATGTTGGAATGTTCAAAGCCCTTGATAGTGCCAAGGTTGTCATTCTACCCACTCATTAGAAGCTACCAGTTTATACACATTAATTAATATAATCGACAGAAACGTTAAGAAATTGCAAAAAAAGAAAAAGGAAACATTTGAAAGTAATTATATTATTACTTTGACTCCATTATAATTATACTTTAAAATATTTTTTTCAGGTTTCTTATGAACATTTTTTACATTAAGTTTTACAATTATAACAATAAAACAGATAGATAGAAGAATAAATAGAGAAATAGATGGATGGGATGGATGGATATGTAGATAAAAAAATAGATTAGAGAGATGGAAAGATAGAAAGTTATATTTATAGACAATTAGATAGATAAATAAAGAGAAAAATACATTTATAAATAAAAAGAAAGATAGACATCTAGATAGATAGGTAGATGAATGGATTTGATGGATTTATACATAATTAGACAAACATTAAAAATAGATAAATAGCGGTTTAAAGATAAAAATATAAATGAGATAGATAGATAGGCTATTGAATAGATAGATTTATAACTGTATAGATAGGTAGGTGTAAATACTCATGATGTAGATTTTGATTGAAACCAATATATTTATTATAATTTAATAAATTTTTATCAGTAAAGAAAATTAGTTGTGTTGAAATAATGGGCAAATGTACTTTATTAATTTACATAGCAGAATTAGCAAGTTTTCAACAATTTTAAATAAAAATAAAAGTTGAAGTAAACAAGAATAAAAACATTGGGAAATAATCAAGAGTGCTTGATCACATCTGGCATCAAACTTGAAAGACTTACAAAGTTGATAAAATTCTACTTGACTTCTAAAATCCATCGATTTAAAAACAAGGTTAAAAATATTCGTTAATATTTGCAAAATAACATTTAATTACGAATTACAATACTATTTTTTATGAACATAAATGTAAAGCAAAAACGGTAATGTTGTGTTTGTATATAAAGCGTATACCATGAAAACAGCCCTTCTCTGTTCTCCCTTAATATATATTTTCAGTGACATCTAGTGTAAGCTTGAATAATCAACGGCCAACGTATAATAGTGCTGTTATATTGATGTCCCCAGACTAATTTCTGATATAACTTTTTTCAGTAAGTTGTTTGAATTTTAATGCGTTTAGAGATTTTGTAATCGCGTTAATATTTTAATATTCACAAGATAAAGATATCTGCTACTTTTATAACTGCATTATGACCAATATTCTCAGTCATGAAGGTTATAATTAACAAAATATTCTGGATATATATATTGTTAATGAGAAGGAAATTGCTGTTAACCCTGGTGAGAATGTGACTGATCTGAAAGATGCAAACACAATTTTTTTTTAAAAATTATTACATATAATTTGTTCAGGTGTATAGATTTAAAATCATGATACACACAAATTTTGTCTTCAATTGGATTAGAAGATATGAGTTATAAGGATGTGTGATATTTAATAATAAATTGTATCTGAAGATATTGTGAAATCCAAAGTCTGTGTTGATATAATTGTGAAAAATATGACATGAGCATAATTATATTTGTAAAAGCTTAACTATTGAAGATTTGGGGTAACAACATTTTTAATTGTATTTCTTTTAGCGATATCGACGTTTTAGTTATTTGACAAAAATTTTGTAATTCTATTTTTACATTTCTTTATTATAAATGATATATGAAATAATTTTAAAAATCATGTATGTTATTATATAAATATAATAAATATGTAATATAGAGAGTGTACCAATAGCTCAAACAAGCTCTTAATTCATAAGTGTGGTAAGAGAAACCATTTAAAATCTCTATCTGGAACATTCCTATTGCCAAAGCAATTGGTTTTTTTATGGCTCACCTCAGTGAGGAGCTAGAACATCAGACATTAGATCAAAGACATTAACTCAAAACTAGCACTTATTTAATACATAATATTTAAGTAGAAACTCTGAAATTTTCGGACATGGAAATGTCTTTAACTCCAGATATATATATGGGACAGAACTGTTTTCTCTTACCACACTTATGAATTAAGAGCTTGTTTAAACTATTGGTATGCTCTCTATATTACATATTTGTAAATACAAGCTTATAAAAGCAATGTCACGTTATATATGTCTTGCTTTATTGATTACTATAAATAGAATAAATGTAAATTGCAATATTAGTCAAGCATTGGGGGTCAAGAGATCAGCGACAGCTGCTTTGCAAGCAGTTGTCCCGGAGCAGGTTCACTTCCCGACTGATGCTATGACACATAAGAAAAAAAAATTGCAATATTAATTTTTTTTCCACATTTCAGGACATAGTAGAAATAAATGTATTTCTTAGATCTCAATACTTACACTTTATTTTTTTTCAATACAACATCCACAGGATTAAAAATACATGTTAAATGTACTGAGGGACAGATATAAGTTATTTTGATGTTGTATGTCCTATGAACCAAAAGTGAAGGTTTCATACAGTTAATATAAATCTGAAGTCATTACACTATACATAGTTAATAGTTTGTTGTTGTTCTTAAATGACTGCAAACAACTTCACTTATATTTAACAGGCTTAAAGTATTTTTGAATTACTGGCTATGAGCTTGATAATAAAATAATTAATGATAACTATTAGGTATATAAATATAGAATGACTAAATGTTTCACACAGCGCATACATCAAAAATTAATTTGTAGATGTCAATATAATAGCAGTATTATTTGGTTTCTATTGTTTTCTCAAGGTATAATAAATGATTGTAGAATTATATTTAAAAAAAAAATGCTATTTTAAACATAAAAAGTTAAAAAATTTTGAATGGAATTGTTTTGCTCAATTTAAGAAGACAAAATTAAAATGTAATTAAAGTTCCATGAATATCTTCATTTATATTCGACTTTTCAATTGCATTTAAAGTACCCAACAGTGATACTCTATAACATAAGTTTGTTTGATCTATAACTACTGGCTATATCACACCAACAAGTCCTTTATCTCATTTATTCATCTCACTTGTGGTCGTTTTTTGTCATTTACAATCTCTTGGGATCTAGTTTAAGACTTCAACTGTCTATCTATTTTCATCTCATTTAGCAAAATATTCATCTCAGTTCTATTTAAACTTGTAATTTTTTTAGTGGTGTCATTAATATCTGTATGTTCTTACAAGTATTTTGCTTTCAGTCTCTTTTTTTGTCATTCTTGATATAGATTTTTCTACATTTCATTAAATAGCTTGAAATCTCTATATTGCTCTTTTGCTATGTTCAAGTCTTAGATTCATAAGTAAGATCTGATAAAGCACACCTATTAAAAATCTTTCTTTCAACAAAAGCACTGATTAATTTCATCCAATATGTTTTACCAAAGTATTTGTAATTGTTGACTTTTTTCTAATTCAGGATTGTCTATTTTTTTTTTTTTTTTTTTGAGAAAATCCATTTGGATATTGTTTTAGTGTGTTTTCTATTTATCTTCATGATAACTTTTGCAACATTTCCTGAAGCTTTGAAAGATTATTTTCAAAGATAACTATATCTGCTTAAAAATCTAGATGATTTAAATAATCTCCATTTATTTTTATTTTCTTAAGTTTTTAATTTTAATTCATAAAATACTTTTTAGAGCTGTAATAAAACGTTTTGTAGATGTGGAATTGCCCTATCATATATTACATCTATTTTAACATTTTTAGCATTACGATGTAATAAAATCATTACTTTCGCATTATGATTTTTTTTTAAAAATATAATATTATCCTGAATCTATGTCTTAATGATTCAAAGCTTTACCATTTAAATATAGGCAGAAGACATTCATTTGGAAAAGACTTATTCAATTTTCTATATTATCAATTTTTCTAGGTACAAAAAAAGTCATTCCACATTAAAGGTCTAAAAAAAAAATCTTAACTACAATATTGTATTAATGTATGCGGGATTTGAACTCAGACTTTCACATGCCCCTCAACTCTCCATGCCATCTCATATTGCTGACCCACCTGATTACACACATGTATTAAGTAAATGAGAGTTAAATCATAATTTCAATGAATATTGTTTACGAAACTAATTTTAAAAAATACATTTATATTTTGCTTATGAAGGATGTTGTTTCTTTATCATTTCTGAAAACACTTTGTAAACAATATCATGTATACATTTAATGTTTAGGATTGTTGTTAATTAATAATAAGAAGAAACAAATATATTTATGAAAACAAATCATTTTTGCACAGTAATGCAGAATGCCTTGCACGGTTTGGTTCAGTAGAAGCATGACATACCTAGAGCTTAAGGTCCTCAAATCAATCCTAATTCTGACATTTCTGTTTCATGAATTGCTTATGAACTTCTGAGCAATAAAACCATTCTTTTTTTCCTGTTTAATAATGTAGAATATTAATTAACCGTAAAATCATGTCCTGTAGGTTTATTAGTCTTTTCATTCTAGTAAAATAAAGCTTACAATATGTTTTACAGTCAGTGAAGTAATGTTTATCCAACCAACCAGTCAAAATTAACCTGAGCTTTTGCTATCAAGTTAACAATAGCTCAGTAGATACTTGTTTACTAATCATTACTTTATTCCTAACTAGAATGGCTACGCTATCTTGTGACCTACTTATTAAAATATTAGATAAAATAGTTTACTTCCTGTTATATATAAATAAACATAAAAAAAACTTATAAGTAGTTTTAATAGAAGTTATAAATAAATTATAATAATAAGTTGAACGTTTTCGAGGATCCATACCTCCAACTTTCTAAAAATATATAATAAAATATATGCAAAGATATTTAAATTAGCACGTGTTACGTGGCCCATTTCTTCAATATATCGAAGCAAGTGTCTTTTCTATTTATAACATTAATATTTCCATTAATGTAGAATGCTTCTTTTATTTTTCTCTTATGATCATTCGATTCTGTGCATAAAATTACAGGATTAGCAGATGTAAAATTGTGTCCAGATTTCATTCCATGCTCCCAAAATACAGAAGATGTATTGTTGTTCTTCTGAGCTCTAGTGTAAATGTATAGGTGTTGAGCAAGTATAGTATTAATAGTAGCTTTAGTTTCACCATATAGAGTTTGGCATTCACCTTGAGGGTATGATATGGGATATACTTCATGTGGGGTGAATGATCGATCAATATGATCTTTTGAATTGTTGATCAATCTGTTAGAATTAGGAGGAGTTCTAAATCCTATTTTAAACTTATTGATTATTTCTTTAGTTAGGTTGTTAGATATTTTGGAAATGTAAGGAATGGTAACTTTAGAAAGTTGAATATGTGGTACAATATTATTTATCTTATTATGGAATTTAGTAATTTTATTTTTAATAGATTTAAATTTAAAACCCGCTGTCATTAAATCTTTAATGAAATTATTTATATATTTTTTTTCTGTCTGCTTCATATTTGCAGAGATGCAAATTTCTAAATAAGAAAGAATTTAAACCAGCAGTTTGTGTGATGCACGTGAGTTAGATTTAGGGTGAATACAGCTTCTAATTTCTTGATAATGAAAGGTCAAGATATTTGATTTCTTTGTTGTTATTTTCATATACAATGCTAAGTGATAGATTATATAAATTTTGAAGTTCTTGCCCTATGTATAAAATATTATCCATAGAGGCAATAATAAATATATCATCCACATAACGAATATATGTAAAATCTTGGTGGTATTGTAATATTTTGGTATTATAGAGCTCTCAAATTTATTTAAGTAGACATTAAATAAAATACCACTGACAGGTAAGCCTATTGGCCATCCATCTTTCATAATATACCATTTGTTTTCAAAGAGTGTAAAAATGTGCAAATCAAGCCAAGAAAGAAAAGCAACAATAAATTTAACACTTTCAATAGGGCAATGTGCTCTAAAAAGTTCTTCATGCACTATTTAAATGGATAATTTTCTATTAATGGATCCATATAATTCTTTCACATCCATAGTAGCTATAGTTGATGTATTCATAAGTTGAATATCACAATACCACCCAAGATTTTATATATATTCATCATGTGGATGATATATTTATTATTACCTCTATGGATAATATCTTATACATAGAACAAGAACGTCAAAATGTATCTAATCTATCACTTAGCATTGTATATGAAAATAACAACAAAGAAATCAAATATCTTTGACTTTTCATTATCAAGAAATAACAGCATGATAGATTACAAGATGATAATTAAGCCTTTTGAAATTAGAAGCGGTATTCACCCTAAATCTAACTCACCTGCATCACACAAATTTGCTAGTTTAAATTCTTCCTTATTTAGAAATTTGCATCTCTGCAAATATGAAGCAGACAGGAAAGAAAATATAAATAATTTCATTAAAGATTTAATGACAGCAAGTTTTAAATTTAAATCTATTAAAAATAAAATTACTAAATTCCATAATAAAATAAATAATATTGTACCATTTACTCAATTTCCTAGAATTATCATTCCTTACATTTCCAAAATATCTAACAAACTAACTAAAGCATTAATCAATAAGTTTAAAATAAGAATTAGAACTTCTCCTAATTTTAACAGATTGATCAACAACCCAAAAGATCATATTGATCGATCATTCACCCAACCTGTAGTATATTCCATATTATGCCCTCAAGACAGATGCCAAGCTGTATATTATGGTGAAACTAAAGCTACTATTAATACTAGACTTGCTCAACATCTGTACACTTACAATAGAGCTCAGAAGAACAATACATCTTCTGTATTTTTGGAGTATGCCATGAAATCTGGACACAATTTTACACCTGCTAATCCTGTAATTTTATGCACAGAATTGAATGATCATAAGAAAAAAATAAAAGGAGCATTCTACATTAATAGAAATATTAATGCTATAAATAGAAAAGACACTTGCTTTGATGTATTGAAGAAATGGGCCATGTAACAAGTGCTAATTTAAATATCTTTGCATATAGTTTATTATATATTTTTAAAAAGCTATGATTATGAGGCATGGATCCTTGAAAACGTTCAGCTTATTATTATAATTTATTTATATCTTCTCTATTAAAACTTTACTTATAAGTTTTTATGTTTAAACTATTAAATATAAATATATTGATTGCATCATTTATGAAGAATAATGAACATAAATTACCAGAGTACCAGCTTAAAATATCATATAATGTTGAATAATCAGTGATTACCAAATATATATAAAACATAGAATGGTTTCTATCTTTTGCCTTTTATCTATGAAACCTAAAATTAAAAAAAAAAGATATATGTGCAGATGGCAATCACTTTTAACTCTATTTGACCTCTTAAGTAAAAACTTGAAATTCAAATCAGCCTAAAGTTTTGAAGCAATGTCATCATGCTTGAACAGTTTAACATCTTCAGTTGTTTATTAACTGTAGACATTTTACATTGAAATGTTATTAATAACAGAAAATCATTGAATTATAAACTCAAAACAATGTAGTAAAACAAAAACAGATCTACAATTTAATAAGTTGTTAAACCACTAAACATCACATGATCACCATTTCTTATGCTAACACAACTGTTATTAACATAGGCAAACTCTCCGTACAGTAGTGCCACTCACTGCCAACCAGAGTAATCAAAAGATGCCAGAAGGCTTGTGCATAAAATCCTCATTTAGTGCCTACTCATCCAATATCCCCAGACTAGTTTCTGGCTTGTGGCCTTCGTCAGTCAGGAGCTTTGGATCTGAGAGCACTGTACCTAGATCTTAGGATCTAATGCAACCCTCCACCAGCCACCTTTTATCTTTACTTAACTACACAACTATGAGAATAAAATTAAAAACACAATAATATTTTCAATCTAAGCTGTGTCTCTGGCTCTTTAACCACCATAACCACCACTATTCTATCGGGCAGGATTGGTGTTAAACTACTAAACATCACATGATCACCATTTCTTATGCTAGCACATAACTGATATTAACATAGGCAAAACTCTCCATACAGTAGTGCCAAACAAAATGTATGGGTACTGAACTGGGTTCAGACCATTTGACAAAGGCCACAAACATTGAGTGGCACTACTGTATGGAGAGTTTTGCCTATGTTAATAAGTTGTCTTGATTCAAAACCTTAGACTGATATGAAATTCAAGTTTTAGATGCAATAGATTTAAAGATGGTTTCTGGATACATGTCTGCTTTTCTTTTGACTTTAACCCCCAGATTTCATTTATAAAAAGATACCAGTTTGAGATTAGAAATGTAAATATTAAGAATAGGGATTTTATATGCATTTGATAATCCTTGATTGTTCAAGTTTACACTAGATGTTGCTAGAGCAGATAACTACTTTTGCTTGTGAATAATGTTGCTTTTTTATCATTTGTGAAGACACTTTTATAAAGCTAAACTTCTTCATAAATCCCATTATTTATCCCGTGAAATATTTTTGTATCAAATAAAAACTCATTCACTCATACTCAGATACCTATCTTTTTAAAATGTCTAGAAATTCAATTAACTTGTCCAAAGCAAAATTCTTTTTATTTACTATATAGAATTGACAAATCATTTTACAAAGACTATTGACAATATCATGATTGCCATTTTTTAACAATTGAATTTTTTTATAAATTGTTAGAAATGGTGCTTGCAACAGTTCAAACAGCTTTCCAATTTATTGCCACCTAGTGGAAGCTATAACAATCAGAGATTAGCAAGTACATATAAAGTCCCTATTCTTTGTATTTAAATCATCACTTTTTAGACTGATTTTCTTTTTCATTTATCAATGAGACCTGGGATTCAAAGTTAAAATGAATATAAACATCCATACCCCAACAATATTTCACATCATTTTACTGGCAAAGATAAAACTTGAAATTCCAATCAACCTAAAGTTTTAAACCCAAGTCATCATACTCAAACAGTTACCTAGATTTAAAATTCATTCAATGACTATATAGAATATGTATCTCCAATACTTCATTAACTATAGGCTTTTATTTTTTTGGCTAGAAATATTAATAACAAATAATCAAACACCATGGTTAAACACAAGAGCAGCTCTCCATTTTTGTGCCATCTAGTGGAAACTTTAGTAATCAATGTTAACAAAGTGCATCATTCTGAGAGTGTTTTCCCGCTCTTACTTTTATTAATGAGACCAGAAATTCAATGTCGGAAGGCATACATATAAGCATTCAGCAACTACCTTCAACTTGATTTTACTTGTCAAGTTTCAAACCTGTAATTCAGGTTAGTCTAAACAGCATTCCATTCAACTTTAAAACCAAACCTCATTACTAAAAGCAAAACCAGAAATTATATTGAGGATGGAAGTTCAAATACTAAAGATAAGATTTATATGTGTATCATAAAATCCCCACATTATTTAGCTTAGACTTGATGGCACTAGAGTGTAGAGCAACTTTTGTTATTGATTAAGTCATGTGTTTGCTGATTTTGAGCACTGTTAATTACATGCATTTTCATTACAACTTACGACTTTTTAAAAAAACATCCAACATTAAATAAATAATATATATTAAGGCTATCTAATCACCTTACGACTATGCACCTGAATACGACAGCAAGAACATCTACAAATCTTAGCACAAGATTAACGACTTTAAAAGACAAGAGCAGCCACTCTTATCTTAAATCTGCTTTTTAATTATATAGGTGAATCTAAAGCATTTTGATTTGAGAGTGTGAGGCTATTAAATACATCACTGATTAAGTCTACAATTTTTATTACACACTAACATTCATGAAATCTTTTGATTTACAATGAGTTAATGTTAAGATCTTATGATTAGAAATATTTTAAGACAATTTAGAGTTGTAACTATTAATTTGTTAAGCGCATACTCATTACATAAAGTAATATATATTAAGGCTATCAGCACCATATTCAGGCGCATAGTCTTAAGATGATAGCCTTAATATGTATTACTTTACATAATGAGTATACACTTAATAAATTAATAGTTACAACTTTAAATAAGAGTTTATTTCTGCATATATGCTAATCGTCAGCAATATGACACAATCTATAATAATAATAATAATAATAACATGTTTTATTACTGTTGTATTTGGTTAGGCTTATACAGGTGTGGTTCCAAACCAACAGACACAAAAAGAACAACTACTCAACAATTAATATATACAATTTATTAGTACTAAAAAATTTACACACTTGTTAATTAAACAATAATATACATATATTGTTTGTACATGTTAATGCTGAGGTGGTTGTGTGAAGTCTGAAACACTTCTTGCTAAATGATTAGCCTGCCTCGTGAGCTCTGGTAAGACTCTTTCAGCTATGTATTTAGCTTTCCTCGAGTTGAGTGTGGATGTAGCAGTTTTCAGTCTGTAGGTAGACTTCTCTCACTGTGTGGATGTCATGATAATGAGTAGAGAGACTACCCTTGCTGATGGTAAAGGGTTTATTGGAGAGTACCTTCAAACATTCAGGATGACAGAGGTAATTGCTCTTTGCCTTGACTCCAAAAGGCTGACTATTCAATGGCAGATTCTCTACCTTACTGGAAACATGCCAATTTGATGTGCGAACCCCAGTGAATGATTTAAACCCTTTTGATAGCAACTGTGTGCTAGCCAATCAGGTAAGGAGTCTGAAATAGTCCAATTCTAAAGGCAAGATAAGATATGACAATTACAGTGTTAATGTACATTGCACAGACTATTTGTATATTGTTTATGTTATAATGGCTGATTTAAATTATAATTATTTGTTGAACTACTTCCACCATTTAATAGTAATTGTAAATGTATTTACAAATATACAAATCAGCTTTATTTGAAAATTTTATATAAAGTATAATTTTTTTAAAGCATTTAGCAATTAATTGTAGTTGGCAAAAATAGTCCATTATATAATTAAAGTATTATCACAAACTTTTTCGATCAAAAACACTAAATCTATTAAATGTTTTATAATTATTATGGTCCATGATATAATAATATTCTATCTTTAATAATTATATGATTCCAATTATTGAGTCAAAAAATATTATTCTTAAAAAAATTATAAGTCTTCATCAACCTAAAAAGTTATGAAACATCTCAAATGTCAAGTGTATTTATATTATTATTTTTCAATTAATAAACACGTACCAGATCGATCTGTAGAATGATTTACTTACACATATATATGTTTTGGCTGGTTTCCAACCTTTTATAATTCACATTTATAATCTTATGTAATTATAAATGTTACATGAATGAACCGGCAAGTGGGAAATATTATTGATAGCTTTAACTATCAACAATGGCCCACCTCCACTGCTAGATTCAAACCCCTACTATCCAAACACTTTATTTGTTTCAGAGTAAACTGCGGGTTCCAGTTAGTCTCAGACTAACATATTCGGTCAGTAGGCCCATAATCCAGCACTTGAAACGATCCCAAAACTAGCCCAGTTTAATTTTAATCAATAATAAAACATAGAAAAAAGAATTGGTCAAAAGAGATGGATAAAAAGAAATTGATAAAAAGAATTGACTGACAAATAAAGTATAAGTTTAAAGACCTTTTATTTTAACAACATTAACTAAGTTTAAATATTTTCTAAATCTAATATAACACACACACATTTTAATTTAGCACAATATAATATGTCTTATGAGAAAGCAAAATAATATTTGACAGTGATAAATTATCTAACATTCGCAAACACGCACATCAATAGTTCATTTTATGCATGCTTAAGAGTTCAAATTACTTGTCTCTGTAGGATTTACGAATTACAGTGGTGGCTACTATGTATAAATGAGAATAATAAAATGTTTTACCTAGGGTTTTTGGAATGTGGATATTGCTTGTTGTTGGCTGCTTCTGATGGAGTACATCTAACTGGTTAGATCTGACATTTCTTGAGGAGATTTGATGCTGATCCATTGATTTTATTCTTGGAGACAGTTGAACATTGATGGAGGATTTCTGAGTTGTTATGCAGACATTATTTCACAGGTAGGTTTTGATGATTTTGTTGGACTAAAGGGCTGAAGTAAAAGCATATATTCCCAAAACTGCTCAGTACCGCATTTCTGTTTCTGGATACAGAATATAAACTGATTGTCCTCTCTTGACTTAACTGACTCAATTAATTTCTGAACTGACTCCTTATCTGATAAAATTTTACTATTTATACCTGCAAAGTGTTTTTTCTTTTTGATATCCTCTGGCAATATCTGTTGTTGAAATTCCATTGATAATCCTTTGACAACGTGTTTTGGAAGATTGTTTAATTAATAATAGCCATGCAAAATGTGTTATTTTTACATCTTTAATTAGTAGCTCACCGCTGTGTTTTTAAATACATTTCATTTCAATATTTATTTTCATGTGTTTTTCAATATGATTTTAACACGCATTTATTTATAATATTTAATATGGATACATTTATTTTACATTCGCACGCACATATATAATTTTATTCTAAACATCAAAACTAGTTTTAATAATATTTTTTATTCAATTCGAATGAAAAGAGATTTATATTTTGAAGCTTTTAATTATTTATATTTACCAATACCAATTAAGAAAAACTTTACTTTCTTTTATAAAACTTTTAGTTTAACTTTCTAAAGAAAACCCCCTTCCCACTTTTAATCAATTATTTTCCAACTTTTATTTCAAACTCTTTTATGAAGATTTTTATTTTAATAATTTTTTTTAGATAAAATTAATTTATATACATGTGCCAATTTGGCCTTGGCACATTACACCCCCCTCCGTTTTACAGTAAAATGCATCATTTTTGACCATTTTATCTCTTGCAACTTTAATTCTTGATTCTAAATATTCATTTATTTTCTAAGTTTGCTTTTCATAATGCTTTCACTTTACTTACCAAGGGCAATCTGTTTGACTATCCTTTCCTTCTATCTATGCCAAATACATTTCTCACAATGATCTATATCATGGATAATGACCACCAGGACAAACTAATTTTGTGGCACAGGGATCTTTTGGAAATGAGGTGGAGGCAGATTCGCTGACTTATACCGACTTACACGTTTGAAAAATGAAGCTTCATTTGCCAGTCTCTACCGGACTTGAGGGGAAAAAAAAAGTCGCGAATGCCAGGAATTTTCAACTGTCCATTTTCGACTTACGCTTTGGAAAGAGGAATGATCCCTGATAAGTCCGTTATGGGTACTAAAATTTATCCAGTCAGCAGCTTTAAACTTATCCTTAACTAAACTTATTTCTATACTACCTTCATTCCCTTTTGCTATAGATAAATTCCTACACATATGTATACGTGCAGCACAATTATACACCTACTAATATTCTAAATATCGAGTTATTTCTGGACTTACAGGGAATCTATAATAAATAAATCCCTTCTTGCACGCATCATGAGATGCAGAAGTGCCAAGAAAATAACCTAAAAGGATATCAGGATAAATACATTTGAGATACACGTCATGAGGTATCGTATTTATTGAATATTACCAGTGTATGTGCACGTATATACACATGTATACTTATACACTCTTAATACACTTAGATTGACTTTATATTTTTATTATTAATCTTACATTATTTTTAAATTCACATGAACGATATCTTAAACATTTATTTATCTTAATCTTTATTCTAAACCCTTACGAATATTATTTTAACATATTTACTTACATTACACAAATCATACAATATTATTTTTAAACCATTACAAACATCATTTAAATAGCTTGGTCTTAGGATATTATTTTTAAACTATTACTTTAACTTCTTTATTTAACATGCGTGTATTCAAAAAAAAAATCTATTAGTTTATTACGAGTCATTCTTTATTATTATTTACTACAGATATATTTACACTTATTTATTTAACTTGATTTTATCGATTTTATTTTAACTATTTGACCTACTTATTTATTTACAAACATTTTTCTTAATTAATATGCGCATGGAGAAAAAAAAAATCTTTTATTTTACGAAGCCTGTCATTATTATTACTTAAACAAATCCTGATTTTAACTTTACTTTTAATTTATCATCATTTATTTATTTTTAATTTATTATTTTAGTTTTAAATAGAAGTTTCAGATTTAAATTTATCAAATTATGGACGTTAGAATAATCATATTCATGCTTATTTCCGGTCCTTTTTGTTTATTTCCCTTACTATTCCGCCCATTTACTAACTTTTAAACTATGTCAGGCGGTTCCTTCTTTTTTTCTACTAACTCACTAATACAAATTCTACTCCATATTTTCACGTCTTTTCCTAGATTAAAATTTATTATTGCTTTATCTCTTTCTTGTTCTGTTCTATTTTCTGCCCTGTAAATTGAAAAACCTTTAAGCTTCGCAGACCTCCGTATTTTTCTTTACCATGAATATTTTTTCCTACGCTTTCTTTTTATTTTAAATCTACGTTTAAAACAAACATGAACTTTTACTTTAACCTTTTTAAATTTTTGTAAAAACTTTTCAATGCTATCTTCTACCTTGAACTTATGTCTCTATTCTATTTCTTGATCTACATTTGTTTCTACTTTATCTGTCACAATGCTATCTGATTCTAATTCAATTTCTACCTCTTTCGTGACCTCAACTTCTTTATTTTCTTTGACAAAATCTACTTCTACGATCTATTGATTTTTCTCTACCTTTCCTCTAATTTCACATCTTATTTCCCTTACTTCTGCTTTGAGTTCTTTAATTTCCTCTTTAACCTGACTAATTTCTTCCTTCAATTCTGCTTTGAGTTCTAACTGGCTTTGTTTGAATTCTCGTATTTCTGCTTTGAATTCTTGCTGACTTTGCTCAAATTTCTGACACAATTCTTCTTTAAACTCTTGCATCATATTCATCATCATTTTCATCATCATTCATGTCTCAGATACTTCTTCTTTCATTTTTTCCACTAACTGAGAATTTTTAAATTATATTTGGCTTTCTTCCAGCTCCATTTCTTTATTCCTAGTTACGCTATTAAATTATTTTTTTGCATTAACAAATCCAAAATTATTATTGTTTAATTATTTTTCTTACTAAGATGGAAATATACGCTGACTCCACCCTTTTGTCCATTTTTCTACCCGATCTTAATGCTTTAACTCCACCTAAACATCAACTGTCTCTGATTTAACATAATGATTTATTTTAAATAATGTAAATAGCATAAATCTCTTTTCATTTAAAGGAAAAAAAATTCAGTCAATTCTTTTTTTTAAATTTGAACCACTTTCAATACATAATTTAGCTTTTCTTTAAGATTTTTATATTTAAAGAAGAAACAAAGTATTTACTTACTATGGTTTTTTAGGTCCAGCCCCAAATGTTGGGAAGCCATTTTATGTACCGGATCAATTCGCAGAACGATTTACTTACACATATATATGTTTTGGCTGGTTTCCAACCTTTTATAATTCATATTTATAATCTTAGGTAATTATAAATGGTACGTGAATGAACCCGCATGTTTGGGCAAAGTGGGAAATATTATTGATAGCTTTAACTATCAACAACGGCCCACCTTAGCTGCTAGATTCAAACCCCTACTATCCAAACACTTTATTTGTTTTGGAGTAAACTCTGGGCACCAGTTAGTCTCACACTAACATATTTGGTCAGTAGGCCCATAATCCAGCACTCGAAATGATCCCAAAACTAGCCCAGTCTAATTTTAATCAATAATAAAATATAGAAAAAAGAATTGGTTAAAAGAAATGGATAAAAAGAAATTGATAAAAAGAATTGACCGACAAATAAAGTATAAGTTTAAAGACCTTTTATTTTAACAACATTAACTAAGTTTAAATATTTTCTAAATCTAATATAACACACACATTTTAATTTAACACAATATAATATGTCTTATGAGAAAGCAAAATAATATTTGACAGTGATAAATTATCTAACATTCGCAAGCACGCACATCAATAGTTCATTTTATGCATGCTTAAGAGTTCAAATTACTTGTCTCTGTAGGATTTACGAATTACAGTGATGGCTACTATGTATAAATGAGAATAATAAAATGTTTTACCTAGGATGTTTGGAATGTGGGTATTGCTTGTTGTTGGCTGCTTCTGACAGAGTATATCTAACCGGTTAGATCTGACGTTTCTTGAGGAGATTTGATGCTGATCCATTGGTTTTATTCTTGGAGACAGTTGAACATGGACGGAGGATTTCTGAGTTGTTATGCAGACATTATTTCACAGGTAGGTTTTGATGATCTTGTTGGACTAAAGGGCTGAAGTAAAAGCGTATATTCCCAAAACTGCTCAGCACCGCATTTCTGTTTTTGGATACATAATATAAACTGATTGTCCTCTCTTGACTTAACTGACTCAATTAATTTCTGAACTGACTCCTTATCCGATAAAATTTTACTAATTATACCTGCAAAGTGTTTTTTCTTTTCGATATCCTCCAGCAATATCTGTTGTCAAAATTCCATTGATAATCCTTTGACAACGTGTTTTGGAAGATTGTTTAATTAATAATAGCCATGCAAAATTTGTTTTTACATCTTTAATTAGTAGCTCACCACTGTGTTTTTAAATACATTTCATTTCAATATTTATTTTTATGTGTTTTTCAATATGATTTTAACACGCATTTATTTATAATATTTAATACGGATACATTTATTTTACATTCGCACACACATAAATAATTTTATTCTACACATCAAAACTAGTTTTAATAATATTTTTTTATTCAATTTGAATGAAAAGAGATTTATATTTTGAAGCTTTTAGTTATTTATATTTATGAATACCAATTAAGAAAAACTTTACTTTCTTTTATAAAACTTTTAGTTTAACTTTCTAAAGAAAACCCCCTTCCCACTTTTAATCAATTATTTTCCAACTTTTATTTCAAACTCTTTTACGAAAGATTTTTATTTTAATAATTTTTTTAGATAAAATTAATTTATATACATGTGCCAATTTGGCCTTGGCCCAATGTGCAATCATTGTTAAATCTGATTGGCTGTCACATAAGCATTTTTAAAAAGTGCATCTGCCAAAGGTTTTTAGCCTTTCATGTTATTACTGTCAACTGCTTGCACTTAATAAATTGCTTCATAGTAAATCGAAAGATTTTGCATTGCTTATTTATATATAATATTTAGTAAATTAAATGTGAAGGTGTTTTAAGCTTCACACTCTTAGTTCGAGATACTTGAGTCTGGTTTATTTATATATACATTTAAGCATAGAAGAAGGTGGGTGCCATCTTTTTCTTACAGTTCTGGCTTGTGTTTTAGAATCAAGAGTTCTATGTGCAGTCACTGTAACGTCTGATTAGCTGTCGCATAAGCATTTTTAAAACCGCATCTGCCAAATTTTTTTAGCCTTTCACGTTATTACTTTCAACTATTTGTGCTTAATAGATTTAATATATTTAATTAATGAACAAGAATAACATCTCTTTAGCAATATATCATTTCTTTATTTATATATTTCAAAAATGTGTGATGAAATGGAAATTGTAATTCTGTCTTTAAAACATATTTCACATAGAAAAAGAAAGATAAAAGTTAAATTATTTTACATTTTTATATGCAGGATTCAAACTCATACTTTCACATGACCCACAACTCTCAGTGCCATCTTATATTGCAGACCCACCTGATCACACACAAGTTGAAAAGATAAATAATCACAAATGCAAGTATTTCATGCTAAACCAGCACTCATCAGTTGGTCCAGTTTACTATGTCCACACATATATACAATCAGTACTCAGCTTTATATTAAGATAGCCAATCTTCATACTTTAATGGACAGGCTTCAAATTCTCCAACCCACAACTCTTCAGCCTTCCATTTCATTGAAAATACGATGATGGAATGTTCAAAGCCCATGTTAGTGCCAAGGTTATCATCCTACCCATATTGATGTTCAGTAATGGTTACATAATTATCCCATTTAGCTTTAAGCATTATTTTACTTATTATTTAAATAATGCATGAGCAATTTAAAAGTATTGCAGTTTGTAATGTTATAATTGAGTATTTATTAGTCTGCATTACATGGACATGTTTATTTCATATGTAAAGAGGTTTATTTAAACTTCATTGTATCAATATTTCCTTGTCTGTAGTCAAGTTGCAATCTTTAAGTGTCCATATATATTCAATGGACCATTAGTAAGAGTGGATTTTCATTCTTGCTATTAAAAGGTGAAAACGTTGCCTTGACACCAGTGAGAAATATTGATTACTATCTTTATTGTGAATGTTTAGGAGGTTACTGCTTGGTTTCTAATGGTTACATAATTATCCCAATTAGCTTTAAGCATTATTTCACTTATATATATATATTCTAACCCAGTAATTATATATTAGATTTTTTATTTATTTATTTTATTTCTATTTGCACTTTTCGCCATTTCTAACTCAATAATCTTTTAATTAGTTTATTAGAAATTTGTTTTAAATTTCTAACCCAATATTTTTATTAGTTTAGTTTATTTTAGTTTATTTATTTGCACCCATTGTTAAGGCAACCAAAATAAAACAACAAATCCATTAATTTTCCAATATGATCTAAAATACCTTTCATATAATACAATTGTACATTTAATTCTCTTAAGCCATGCCACGATTGTAATAACAACAATAATTGATCACTTATTAATTTAAAGAATAATTATAATAATATTAATCTCAGGGTTCTTTGTTTCATGTAAGGAAATGCTCAGCAGTATTGTGTTGTCGAATATGACTGGCATTCTGGTCGGCTATAGGAAACATTTAATTTACTTAAATTCAATGTGTCTTCATCTCTCATATCCACTGCTATATTATTTAAAGAGATGATAATTCTATTCAATAATGACGTATAATTTTGAATAACACAGCCTTTTTTTTTTTTTTCAGAATCTCAGTCAGAATAATAAAAAGACAAGGGTGCTTTTTGTGTCCTTCCATCATCCATGACAACAATAATAATATAACTAAGATTTATTACTTAGACAATTTAACTAAATGGGAATGGAATAATGTGCAACCAAAGTTAATGGTTTGGGAATAAATTCATTTTTTTTTTTTTTATACAAAGGTGAATGTTTAGTCTTAAGTTTTCAACTCCATAAATAATTATCATTAAACTAAAATATAATGACATATTCCGATCTGCTTAACTTTATTTATCTGGTATATTAAGTTTTTAAGAATTTGGAATGATTTCGGACTCAAGAAAAGGTTTTGCAAATATTGTGCAAACACTTATATTTAGCATATAAAACAAAAAAAAATGAATCTACAACAAATTTTAACAAGACTATAATTTATTATTATCACAAAAAAAAATATATGAACATTTATTCAATAATCCCATAGTAATACAAAAATATAAAATATAACTGACATTAATCTGTATACTCTTTTGGTTATGGACTAGAGGTTACTACTTCTCCTGTATGCAATCATATGGATTGATTAACTAAAAGTACATTTCATTACCAATACATTGTTTATTACATTTTGGTAACCTTGTAGAAGCTTTTATTCACAATTATTGACTAACTATTTTTTTATTTTTTTTTTTAAATAATTAATCACCTCATATGCAATACGCAAAATATTAAATTTATTTCTAATACATTTACTTTATTTATGGTCTTTAATGGGATAACCTATTCTAATTATAGGCCTGTTATCAGAAGTTACACTTACCATCTTACATTTAACTTAATGCTAACTTAAGTTATGATACAAATTTTATTCATACGTATAATTTTAAATATGAGTATTATTTAATTACTAACCAGAATTAAATATTGCATTTGAATATTCCCTCAGTAAATAAGCATTTTAAAACTATGCAATTTTAATTACTTTCTCCATTGATTTACTTGTCAAATACTAGCAATATTTATCAGCACAATACAGATATTGATCTTAGTTACTAACGCACTATTTATACTAAAGTGGATCTTGAGGAACTAACACCTCCAATATAACCTTTATCTTGCCCGAACTTTCAAAATTAAGCACAATAATCAACACCTTCCATGGTGGAGCTATCTTTATTTTCACATGAGGAATATGGAATAACCACGAAGGTCTGTAGAGTAATCTACATTAAAATATTTTGGTGGTTTCTTGCCTCTTACTTGGGCATACAACGAACACACACCAAATACAATCCTCTCCTGGGATTTAAACGAATGAAGCATACTAAATGCTAGATAAATTCTTGATCGTCCTATCTATGAGAATCGATCACTTGGGCTATAAACATACCCGAACATTATATTTAAAATCTTCCTCTCATGGAAAACAAAGCTTTTGGGGAGATCATTTTTCATCCCACAAAATAAATACATTATAATTATTACCTATGCGAATATTAAGCATATACCAATGCTATATCTGGGCAGGATAAGTAAATACACTGATTATAATAAACTTATGTTACCGTGTATACTTTGATCAACATCTGAAATCAATGGACATCATAGAATAAAAGTATAATAATTTTAATTTTAATAAAGGAACATTCAAAATAGTTGGTAGCATACTATCTTAAACTAAATAAAGTGGATGTGTTATTTAAGAATAATTAGGAATAAATTCCTCAATTAATACAGTATAAATTCGTTTCAAAACTTTAACAAGAAATATTTTGTTATAGCATTTTTTTTTTTTTTTTAGTTACTTCTGATAATTTTCAATATTTATTTTACCCCTTAAATATCTAAATATTTTCTTTTACGTATCTAACATACAAAATTTCTACCTACAATTGTATGTAATAATTAAAACATATAGATTTTTTTCTTTCGTGTTAAATATCAACTTAACCTATAATAATTATATTAAAACATACCTTTGTCATTACAAGGCTATTAAATATCACTTGACCATACAGACTTTAATCTATGTGATATAAAAAAAAAATACATATCATTTATAACTTAGTTTTAAACAATCATTAATTAACAAGTGCATACTCTCTCATTAGAAAATGTTTTTCTGTTGAGCAATTGGTCCAGGTGAAGAGCTTTATCCAGTCGTATTTCATGAAGCAAGTTTAAAAACAATAAACGCATGGTATTATTTCCTTTAAATAAAAGTTTTCTCTTATTTTGTGCGTTTAATAAATTAGGTAAAGAAACCTATAGCAGAATTGAAGATTAATTCTTACTTGAATTAACTACTACAATTTTGGGATCCAAGAAGAAAAAATAGATTTCTAACATAGACGAATATTTGACTATAGACGATAAACATACACAATATTTTTTTTATTGATGATACGTATACTTATTAGCTAGCTTTATATGGACGAAAATGCGCAATTTTCCGAGAGATTATTATGATAATAACTGCAGTCAATTTACGTGTACAGGAAGTTTTAATAATTCCAACTGATGTATAATATAATATATCATTTATTTTATCATTAAGTCACTAAGATATTTGGTTTTGTTCATACTTTAGGAATTATACATTTTTTTTTAACGGCAACTTCTCCGTAAGAATGCCCCTATATGGCTTTTCCTATATTTACTCTGAGAAAGTTTATATATATATATTTTTTAAAAAAAAATATACAGGTGCATAATTTAATCTTATTTATCATTATTATTATTTCCAGACAATTCTTGGTGAATAAAACATATTTTAACGTATGTAACTACATTACTTGTAAAGGCAGACAATATTGAGAAAGAGCGCGAAAATGTTTCTAGTTGATTTTCCTTGGTTTCAAAATATTTCTTTCAATTATTTTTTTTTTCTTTCTATACCAAGAAAATATCAATAAATGACATAAAGTTAATAAATAATTATTTCTTTCTTGGAAATCATTTATCTTCCTCAATTTAGACATAATAACACTTTTCGTGACTCTTTTAGTTACATCTGTCATTTTTGAACTTTAGCGCGAGACAATAAATTTTTAAGTATAAAAGGTCTTTAAATAGGTAGATGGCAAAGAAAATCAGGATATCTTATCAAAAAAATTTAGCCACACATTATATTATTAAAATTTTACTTTGATTACATTTATTTCTGCAAAATAAAATGAAAAAATTGAGTTACCAAATTTCAGCACTGTTCCTTCCTTGAAAACTAAAAGCAGACTATATTTTTCAAAAAAAAAAAAGATCTTGATTATGAAATTGGTTGTTTCGTTTTGTTGTTGTTTTTTTTTTTACTTTAGCGACCTCTTCCAGAAAAATAATCATTTGATTATAACATAAACAAAAGAAAGGAAAAACTTATTACAATCATATAGTTTTCAGTATTATCTACCTGGATTACAAAGTAATTTGACAATATAAAAAAAAATAATAAATACATTAAATTAACAATCAGTGATGTATAATTCTTTAAACATTATATTTTTTTTTCTTTTTTTTTTTTCTTTTTTTTTTTTTTACAAAAAGAAATTACCAGAAGTTATTGTGCTTTATGATAAGACACTCATCCACTCCCCCCTCTACCCATCCAAAATCAATTACTGTTTAGCTTTTATACCATATTAATTTGCTCTAATTATTAATATCTCAATTAAATTATTCATGTTCTCTCTTTAAAAATGACATGGAGTTATTAAATCTATTAGTTATTCACCCAAAACATGCCAAAGTGAGTGAATAGCATACTTTATTAATCAATTATTACTATTTTTATTTTATCTTTTTATTTCTTTAAAGAATAGCATTGTTTTCCTGCAGAAATAATGCCAAGTAAACCAAGTGTCAATAACACTAGGTTGCATTATATATATATATATATATGCATTTATATGATGTGGCAAAATATCAGGCCCCAGTTGGGTGTCCATTGTAACATCATTAAAGAATCAAAAAAAAAGATATTACCATACCTGAGTAGTCCATAGAATGATTATATATATTTAAAATAACTTGGATTTCTCAAGTAAACACTATCTCAATAATTATAAGCAAATTATGAGCAAATTATTAATAACAAGTATTTTGACTCAGGTATATGGAAATCACGTGAAGTGAGTACACTAATAATTCAATAAAATATAACTCAGGTATACAGGCAGTAGGTTTTATCCACTTTCATTTCTTGGTTTGATGTTAAGTGCATGTTTACACAAATACTAAGTGAATATGGTCTAGCAGGGCACCACTAGATTATTTGAATCTAGACATGGTTATATCTGATAACCTTTCACATGTACCGGGTTTGAATCCCTTTTTGGTACTTTATTTCGAATAAAAATGAGAGATTTTGCTTTTTGAGCCATATCACTAGAAGCACTAATAGTTAGGTAAAAGTAAAACATCTTTAAACCACAGTGGAGTTCATTGAACATAAATCATTTCTCAGATCTTAGCATAACAAATGTGTTTCAATAGTTTTGTAAGTTTACTAGCTCAGATTATATATAAATAATTTAGGATGGCAATTCACTCATCCTTGCATGAAATAGATGATGGGATGTGGTTATAATAATACTAAGAGATCACTAAATATTATAAAATCAATATTTATTTATGGCCTTTAAACAGTTAAACAGATCATTAATTAAAACGTTGATGATGATGATAATAATGACAATAATGACAAGGGTTTCAACTACAGCTCTAGGACTAAGCCTAAACATAAAACTAATTTTTATAAAGTAATTCATAATTATTGCTTAATTTTAGCATATTTACTTATATCTTAAATAACTAATATTCAACCATTGATGATGATGAATAATCACACTTAACCAAGACTACACTTAATGAAATATATACGCCTCGTTTAATAAAACAAACTAATATTTATTACTACATTTCTAACATATACATAAAAATACATAAAAATTTCTAGATAATATGAAAATTGACATGAATAATAATAATAATAATTGATTATATAACAATCCTCAGATTAATTTTAAGTTCTTCCCCCTTTCCCTTCAAATGTATTTTGTATTAAGTTGGACGTCACATTGACCATGATTTTCACTCCATGAGAAAAGTATTTCAAAAAAAAAAAAATCTGCTCATTAGCACACATACTTTAAAATCTAACATGTCAATAGAATGTAAAAAAAAATGTTAGTAGAATTGAAAGAGCAAGTTTTAGAAACAAGTTTTAAATTATTTTCTCCCCCCTCTCTTCTACCTCTGAAATGCTATACTTAATGAAACAAACTAATCTAATATTCTAACACTACTTGTTATTTCACATTCACTCCCAATTATACACATATAAAAATATTATTATGTATGTGCGTGTTTTATCCCATAATAACAAAATATTATTCAAAACCAAAATAATAATAATATATTAGTTAAAACTAAAATCATAATACCATAAAAAAAATTGTTTTACACATTAATATTGTAAAATTAATAAACAAATCATTTTCATACATTCAAGATCATTTATGAAGCTCAAAGTTATTATTAGTAAGACATTCTTGTTTTTAATCGATCTGAATAGTCTTTAAAAGTTCTTTAAATAAAATGTACCACTTTATTGCTAAAATGTTTATTAAGACTGATATCATAAAGAAAATAGATATAAAAAGTCATATTACCGATCTTTTGTTTGTGGCGAATTTCCAAGGGTTCAAACTTGTCTTGTATAAGGTTTATATTTCTGCAGCTACCATTTCCGTCTTACTGGGAACAATCTTTCTTGAGGTGTATAACTATTTGATGATGGTGACTCTATTGAGGTTATTTGCTTTAGTGGATAATTTGGAAATCATTATATTAATTTTTCTTCTCTTCCTGTCAAGCATGTGGATGAAATACAGCAGTTGTTTTCACATTTATAAATTTTCTTGAGTTTAAAATCAGTTGTTGGAACAATTAATTGGACTTGATGATTAATATTTATCAGTAGATTAATTCATCTTCTTTGAATGCAGGTGAATGCTTTCTTCCTTTTATTAAAAACATCTTATTTATCTGGTCAGTTGAAAGGTGTAGAATATTATTTTAGACACATCTTTTCTTTCCTATGTGATGTGCAGCTTCCCCAGATGGTCCGGAACCGATGGGACATATATATAATTTTTCTAGCAAGGCATTTTTTTATATTTTCAGCATTCAATTTGATAGTTTAACAATCTGAATCAATCACAATAATAATCCTAATAATAATTCAAGACAGCTTTTTATATCCAATTTTTAGCTAACTTAACCAATCAGAGATAGCATCACTTGCTATTTTTGGACAAATTTGTTTTAATTAGATCTCTAATTTATTTTCAACTATATTATTTTTCAACTGAAAAGTTTAATCCTTTTTCCAGACACTTTTGTTTAAAAAAAAAAAATAGACTCAATCCTTATTTCCTTTCTTTTCTTTTTTTTTCTTTCTTTTTAACATCCAGGTAACACTTCAAATCTTTGAGCTTCCTTCTTTAGATCTTGAGATAAGACAATTTCAAAATTTAGAGCTCTGACTCATTATAAGCTTCCAAAGTGAAACAATCATTTACAAAAAAAAATTGCTACAAAGATCGATATCTGATTAAACAGATTTCCTCTTTTAACAAAAAAAAATTGTACAAAAAAAAATAATTTGACAGATTTAATACTTCCTTTTCTTTCAATATTTAGGAAATGTAAATTTTTGTATGTAATGTACACACATCCTTCATGCTTTCAAATCATTCATAAACTAACCTTAAATAATATGATTGCTAGCTTAGTAATTATAACCCAATTATTTAATTAAGTCTGTAACTTTTAAATCCCAATTATAATTAAAGAAAAGCAAAATAAAAGTATAGAATAAAATATTAGAATTGATCAAGCATAGGTTAATTTTAAAAGAAAGTTAAAATGTTTAATATTTGAAATATAAAACAATTAAATAATTTACACATACATTGCCTATATGTATGCATTATAACTTTGCTTTTTAACAGAAAATTTAAATATTAAATAGTTTAAATGTGTGTATTACCTTTCTATCAACACACAAACAAATAAAGCATATAATTGTTGTCCCACTCTCTGTCTAAAGTGTTTAAGATTTTAATCTGGTAGGGTTTGAACTTGGATGCCCTACAGCTTCTTTTATGGTTATATAAAATTGTGATGATGATTTTTGGTTTACCTTTTCTACATGCACATTACTATAAATTTATCTAGTGACTAAATTGTAATGGCACAACTTTCTCCCCCTTCGGATAAAATCATCAGCACTTTTGTTTTAACTATATTTTTAAAAAAAATCCTAACTAATAAATACACTAATAATAATAAACATTTATAATATATATATAAAAAAAAATTAACTACTGGTAAATATATTTTTCATTAGAAAACCTAAAAATAATTTATTTGGAGATCTTTGCCAGGCTATTCTGCTGAAGTATAAGGATCAAACTCCTAGCATTATAGGTCCCCTTATTCCTCATCAAAGCAGCAAGCATAAAGAGCATTCTCTCCTATTTTCTTGGTAATTTGGAATGGTCTTTTTTTCAAATCATATGGTGGTCTGCATAAAAATGACCTGCACATCCAGTCCCTTTTTAATATTTCCATTTTCATCTTGACTGGATATTTATAAAACATATCTGAGGTTTATTTTTACATAACCTCCTATTACAAACTCCATTTAGAAATATGGACTCTTGGTACCCTATGTAATATGCCTGATAGTTTTTCAGAGATTGACTCTCTATACCATGACATACTTTATTTTTAAACTTTCCAGAAAAGATTCGTACTCTCTGTACCATATATAATTCATCCTTAAATCTTCCAGAGACGTTGATTCTCTGGGCCATGTATAATTTATTTTTAAATTTTCTAGAAAGATTGACTCTTTGTACCAAATATAAGGCACGCTTAATTTTTCCAGAGCATTTAAATTTTTCAGAGAGATTGATTCTCTATACCATATATAAGGTATCTCCAATCTATTTGAGAAGACAGATTTTTGAAACCACACATGCTGGTTAGTTACTAGATTGAGAACTACAGACTGTTGAAACTTTGGCTCTCTTTCTAAAATAACTGTTTTCATCTCCCTTATTGCCTCTCTTAAATCACTCATCGGATGCATGAAGTTTTTCCTCCAACTCTCTTTTCCTTCTTTTCACTTCATGATCTATCCCAATCTGCTCTTTGGTCATCAACTCATTTACTTTCTTTACTGGGATATTTGGTATTATGGCTAATATCGGCCTTTCTACTTCTTTTTCACCTTGTGGATTGTTAACTAAAGTAGGCATCCTTTTCTCTGACTGACTCTGTTCTGAGCTATCCCTACAGTCATCTGGACTGATGCTAACATCATTTTGCCTTGAATTTGAGTTTGACTGATCCTGCAGCCCTACATTAATATGATCTTTTAATTCCCCTATTTTATGGTAGAGATCATCCATCTTGGGGTTCACGTATTCCACAACATAGGCCTTCGGGTTCTCCTCAACCTTTTCCAATGTAACACCCAATTCATGTTGATTCATTCTGGATCCCTCTTCTAAAGAACTTGACTTGTCCCTTTTTAATATCTCCTCCCTAAAGCTATCCATTTGTTTCCCACAATTTTTTCCTAAGATTTTGGTCAATTTGTACACACTCATTGGCCATGCGTCCCTTAACTTCTCGTATTTCCTTTTCTAAGCCACTAAATTTATTTTCATAGTGAGGGTTTGATCTACACAGCCCAAAGTGGCTTCCTTATATGAGTCCACTTTGGCTACCACCTCCTCTAATCTAATATGAATTCCTGCAGAAGTTATTTCGGCATTCTTTCTATGCATTCTGATATGGATTGGGAGACCAAACCATGGACCTCATTCCTAACTAACTCAACCTCTCTCCTTATTTTCTTCGATAGACTGCTCCACTTGAGCCTTTAATGACTGCAGTCCCTGACAGCCCTCCTGTTTTGCCACTTCCATAGATCTACAAACTCCTTCTATCCTATCCTCCAATGAAGTAAACCTGTTCTTGTACTCTATGGGATTTTTCAATCTTAGTTTTCCAAGGCCAGTGATCATTTGCCTGTTGTTTTCAATAGATTGATCTATCTTTAGATTTTTAGATCTTCTCTCAAATTCCTTTTCGATAGTTTTCTCTCACAGATTGGACTCATTTTTTGTTCTAGACCTTCTATCTTTTTCTTACTCTCTCTCTCTCTCTAGACTTCTATACTTTTCTCCTCCATCTTTTGTTCTAGATTTACCATACTTCCTTATTATTTTTCTCTCTATCTTTTGTTCTAGATTTACCTTACTTTTGCCTATCTTCTCTCTCATACTTCAGAGCATCTGCGTATCATGTCCATGTCTGGTGGTTCCATCTTTGCTATCTGAGCTCAGCTCACTTTAAAAGCCTCATCTACCATTTCTGTACTTGAGGCCATATTATTGCTACTAACTTTAAAGGCATTCTTCCTCTACTTCCTCTCTTTCCTCTCTTGTGTTTTTAAGCGAAAACCTCCCATCCTCTTCTTCAGTATAGAAAACGATCACTGATTTCCTGGTATTGGGGCACCTTCCTCTTCCATAACCTCTTCATACTATAATTTAGTTCACTCATGTTATAAAACTATATATATCCCATCTAGTACTTTCCCTGACCATCAAAAATCCACACATCTTCTCCCTGTCTGACACCTATTCTGACCCAACTGACTGATTTGATTTTCACCTAATGTATGCATTTACAAATACAACAACAAAAAAATTTAATATGATTGTTAATGAAACTACTAAACAATAATCTATACATAGTGCGAATATAATAGCCCAAATTATTACATTTCATCCATTCTCCCAGAAATCCGACAGATATTGACAGTCCACAGAATGACTAGCAGTTCACAATCTTGAGATAAATAAAAGAATTCAGTCACAGCACTATAATCACACAATGCATCACGAGCACTCAGAAGATCATCCCAATTCGATCACTATTAACACTACCACAACCCTTGATTAAATGAAGCAAACTCCTGTGCAATAAAAGATATATTATGATCTTAGGGGCTAAAATAGATAAACTATATACCCGCTCTCCCTCCAGGTGGCAAGTATCAAGGAATGCCCTGCTTATTAGACTACAAAAACGAAACCTTGCTCTCTTGGGGGACTTATAGGCTGATATGGCAGGACTACTGTTAGCTGCTTTATGATAAAATAAAGATAACATATAAATTGGGTTGGAGCAGTAATGG